>QKWP01000905.1:110811-142459 GCA_003550325.1 Gigaspora rosea | reverse complement strand
AAAAAAAAAAAAAAAAATCCGACCCGCCGACCGGAATTTTGAAATCCCAGGTTATGTAAAACGAAAAATTAACTTTGCGTGGCCTAACCAATCAAAAAGCGTTAAAGCACAATAATTTGATTATATTATATTAGTTTTAGCACACTAATCACCTTATGAACATAAATTGGTTGGTAGATTTACATAAACCCAAGAATCGCCAAGAAAATTAGTTGATTATCAGATAATTTGGGCGGCAAAAAATTCCAACCAAAAATTCTAGAAATCATTCATCTAAATATTTGGTTGAATGTAATTTTTTTATATTTGCTAATATAATAATTATTTTTTTTATTAATCTTATGTTTTATCTACTGCGGAGCATTTGTCGTGTTCTTGCACTTGTTCTTGCACTTGCACTTATTCCTGCACTTATTCTTGAACTTGAGACCATTTATACAAAATGTTTTCAAATTCGTGAACATTTTTTAGCCTAAAATAGTTTGTAAATATTAGGCAACAAACAACAAAAGTAAATTTGGCAAATTCACATTTCACGATTTTGTGTTATTTAAGGGTGTTAATAAGGACGTTAATAAATGATATAATAATTACTCAAAAGTTATAATAATTAATTGTCATAATCATCTTACGTATTTCCGGACATTTAGGTCACATTTTTCAGATACGACCAATCAAAAATGTTAAAGCGAACAGACACAGAATTGAAGTATATAGATAGATAGATTAGAATGTTAATTACACTTATTTTATATTTAATTTTCTATATAAATTTTGATGGGATAAAATGCGCATGATTCGGAAACATGCGCATTCATGCGCATGAAGCTCATCTCTAGGCCTAACCGAAAAATTAACTTCAAACGGCATTATTTAGTTAAGACCATTACGCAAAATGCTTCAAATTTCGATTGACTTTTCTTATGCTCAAAATAGTTTATATATGATATATTAGGCAATTTTAAGAGAATTGTTTAAGGGCGTTAAAAAACAGAAGCAGATTTCACTACCTTGCTATAATTACCAATGATCATATCACGTGTCACACTAATTAATGATCAAGGTTACCGCCGCAGCATACAATAAGATAAATAATCAATCGCAATTCGTATCTATCTACGGTATGGTCCTTTGTAATGCATTTCATAACATATTTAGTTAGTGCAATTCCGAAAGACAATAATAAAAAAAAAGCATTTTTTAAAGTGATCGTCATGCACTTTATTCGAGACAAAAACCTGTTAAAGCGATGTTTGGTTAAACAATTCTCATACAATAGATAAATATGGTATTTAAAGTATATATCTAAAGTAGCACCTAACCGAAAGTACGACTTAATGCATGCACAAAGATCTACTTCAGATGCAACAATACAATTGCTAGAATTTGAATTGTGATAAGATTCTTGATCATAACTTGCTCATCGATATTTTAGTCTTAACATTTTTGATCACGGATTATATATCCAATCAAAAGCATTAAAGCATATCATTAGTTTTAGCACACTTGGATATATTGGTGATATACAAAAATCGCTGAGAAAATTAGTAAATCTGGACGGCAAAAATTCCGACAAAAATCTAGAAATCAATAATCTAAATCTTTAGTGGAATGTAATTTTTCTTAGTATTTGCTAAAATTTTCACTGTTTTTTTATTAATAACATGATTTTTTTTTTATTTATTTCGGAGCTATTGTTCTTGTTCTTGCACTTGTTCTTGAACTTAAGACCATTATACAAAATGCTTTCGAATTCGTTAAACATTTGAATGAATTTTTTTTAGCCATTTTTTTGCTCAAATAGTTGGCATATATTAGGTAATCAAACAGCAGTAGCAAATTTGATGTTAACGATTAACAAATTCTTTCGTCTCATCTTTGATAATCAGAGATTATCATTTAATCAGCCCAATAAAAAATCCTACGAAAAAAAATGAAAAATGCCAAATATTGAGCGAATAGATATGCAAATTTGCATCGGGTCACCGATATTTACGTCTAAAAATACATTTTTACTATCGGTTGTTATAGCATTTGTAATTTTTTCTATGGATAATCGCATTTTTTTTATGGTCAGATGTCTTATTATACTGCAGTACTAGTTACATTAACAGTTCACATGACCAGCAACATTAGGCGCTCGAATCATCGTTCAGAAGCATTCAGGATGATCCATGCGATGATAGACAGGTGAAAATTAAGCATCAAGACGGTCCATGCGACAATAGACAGGCGAAAATTAAGCACCAAGTGATGTATAACATCACGTGTACCAATCAGATCCAAGATTTTGCGGACTAACGCCAATTTCATTGCCGTATAACCCTTCACTTCGTGATTTGCATCACTCCGTTCCTGGTACTAGATAGCTGCGCGACGTCGTCGCGCGAAACCAGGAACGGAAGACCGGACAATGGTAAATTGAACGAATAATATGATCCACTCGTATGGGTCACCTGACCAAATGGGTCACCCGACCGAACGAGTCACGGGTCAAAATTTATCCGACCTGGGACAAAAGGGTCAGAAGCTTTACAAATTTGCACAAAGCAAGCTACTTACTTATTTAAATTGCAGGATTTTGGCAAAATGAGAATGGACGATTTGAATATGAATATTTGAAATAAAAAAGAACAATTAATTTGAAACAAATTTTGGGTCACTTGAACCCTCATTTGAACCCAATTGTATTCATTTGAACCTAATCGGCTCATTTGAACGTAAACTTGGTTCATTCGAACCAATTTGGGTTCATTTAAACCCAAGCTGGGTTTTTAAATACTCGGAATAAAATTTGAAGTTTCACTTCCGGGTACTTAGGCCAGAGAATCAAAAAAAAATCAGAACCCATTCGCGGGGCAATGCCTGGGCTCTGAGAGCTAGTTTTTATTTTTAGTTATCCGACTCATCAAATTATCATACCTCCAAAAATTCCCGCAAAATGTTTCGATATTCTTTAAACATTTTCTTATTTTAATGCCAACTAATTTATTATAATCAATATTGATTGTTTCGAACTATATTCATTAAATATTATTAAAATAAAAATTATTATGCTTGTTTTAAAAGAATTGGGGCAAAAAAACAAAAAAAAATTAGAGGTTTGAAAAATTTGGGTCAGCGGGTAATGCTTAGTGATGTGTCATTTATATGAAAGCCCAATTTTTTTCGTGTACAGCACGTACAGTACATACGTATAGTACATATAGTATTTTATAGTGAATAAAATAATAAAAATAGTTTTAAGCACGTAACCAAAAATTATTACCAAGAGGAAGGAATCTTTAATATTTATATAATATATAATTATATATATGTTAAGAAAAAAACCCCTTAATATTACTAAGAAAAAAATTTGACAACATATAAATATATAACTAAAAATAAAAATAAAATAATTTAATTAGTAGTCCGCAGTTAAAGGGAACAAATTTCATAGTAAAAATCGGCGGGCATGTGACTATTACCTTATATAGTAAGTGGAACGCCATGTGCTTCAATTCATAAGAAAAAACTCTATAGTAATCAATTGAAAAATACTCGTATCTTATGATTTATCAAACCGATTTTGATGATTTTACTACCATTAGAATCACAAGAATTAGCTCTACGACTTTTAATTAAGCAACAAGAAAGTGTTACTTAATAAAAAAAATACTTTTATATGTAAGCAAGCCCCATTCGCACACTATAAAAATTTACTATTAAATTCCGCCGTGATTTATTATAAAATGTCGATCATTTTATACCCTTTATCTGCGATCTTCCACTTAAATATTTAAACACAGTATAAAAAAATCTTTTAGAAAAATGATAAGTGCACATATCGGCCCATCTATACATGTGGGTCTAAATTGTCTTTGGCCCGTAATGCCATAATGTGTAATTATTTTAGTAGTATAAACTGTAAATATTTTTTGCTACCTAAAATATTTTAGGCAAACTAATTATTTTTGACTGCTGAATGTTTAAAACATCGTTCTTAAATAATATATTATCGATTATTCTCTGTTATTACATTTTTTGCATCATTAATTCATACCTACATATCTGTTCTCTTATAATTAAATATACCTGTTTGCTACCAAAGATAGTAATTTCTTAATTCCTTTGCATATTCTTAACATTTTTGCCAGGATACAAAATTCGAATAAATTTAAATTTGCTTGGATGTAGTTTACATAGCTACGTATGTAATAATTGTTGCAGCTGATGCTGAAAACGGCTGATGCTGAAATTTTGACCTACTTTGATATGAAATTTAAAATTTTTTTTGTGGTGATTTTTTCGTTTTGTCTTATAGGGTTAGGGTGAGCTTTGGGAGTAGATTTGATATTTAAAGAGTATTTGTGGATTTTAGCAGGGCTTATAGTTTCAAATCGAGATCCCAAATTTCAGTATCAGCCGTTTTGAGCATCAGCTGCGACAATAATTAAAATAGTCCAACTGATACGAATTACTAATTCTCAATGAATTTTTGAATGTATTCTTGTAATGAATGAAAATTGTAGATATGTATATTTAGATAAGCATATATTATTCATTTTATTCGCTTTTTATTTATTAATATATTTTTTTAATTTTTAATCTTTTACCTGTAATTATTATTATTATATTTATAAATTGTTTTCGCTTGCTTTTTTTAATAATTGTCAAATGGATCGATTCTAAAATGACAATTCAGAGTATTGAAAATAAGATCCGTAAACATTGGCTGTTTAGTTCACCATATTTGCAAATTTTTTTTTTTGAGTCCCGTAAGTCTGTGATTATAACACAGTAGTCACTTCGATCTTATATATTTCATTGAACTCAATTAATTATTCATCGTATTTCTTTTTTATAAAATTTCATAAAATATGACGAACATAGGGCGGCCATCTATGTTGTATTCGCGGACTCATGGGACTTAAAATTACAAAGATTGTCGATCCGAATAAATCAAAGTTCGATAGTCTAAGTATTTTAAACAATCTATTCATGAATATTGCTTTTAGTTTCAATCGCTAAGTATTTATTAACCTAAACGGTCAAAATAAGCTATTCATAAGATATACTATTTAATCACATTAATGTTGCAAATATAAAGAATTTTTATTAATTCAAATTATTTGCATCTGGTTAGTTGGGAGCATAAAAATTATTCGAATTCACATATATTAATAGGAGTAAATACTCTGGCTAATTATATACAATATAACGTTTGATTAAATAACGGATTAAGCAGTTGTGACTAACTAAATTACTATATATTTAGTTTTAATATAAAATTTTAAACGATCCAATAGGTCATTTCAGCTTTCGAAATGACCAACATGGGGTCATTATTCATTTGAGTCACGAGGTCATATTAGGCTTATTTACCATCCCCGCTAAATACGGTCCGCCGGTGCAGGAGCCAACTCGAACCATGCGTGTGCAAACCGGTCCATAACACGTGGCAATCGACCATGTATGCACAGTTTTCCCGTGCTACTTTATAGGGGTAACGTGATATTTTTTACAAGATACACGTGATAGTAACGGTCCTGAGCGACATATCACGTAGCGCAGTAGCATTTTTTTTTTCCTGCATTTAATCTAACGTAGTATAGTATCGTATCGTATTGTATCATATATAATAATATAATATAAAAACGATGGGTGGAAAAATTCCCTTTTATGACTAAGAAAAAATTTCAATTGCTGATCATATGCGATAAATAGTACATAAATAGTAAGGAAGATTACACTACACAAACAAATTAGGTAAGATGGAGCATTCGAAATTGAATATCTTTTATACAACGGAACAATGGTTTCGGTTCATGCCGCATATTTTATCGAGCCACTAGAAATCGTACATGGCATTTAATACCGGATTACTCAATACAAGGCATGCAATCATGATTTAGCAAATATCTTAACAAGTTTTTTTAATTAAAACTTGATACAAAAAAATTAAAATAATAAGCTGCGCGATTTACAGTAAATAAATCGATGGCCAAATAAGGAAATTAATATAACATTATAAATATTACCGCTTATACATAACAACGTTTTTCGCTTCATACCGAGTTTTTTTATTGCGCCACTAGAAAACTGCACATGCGGATTATTCAATATAATGCATGCAATCACGCTTCAGCAAAGATATCTAACAAGTTTTAAGTTAAAATACAATACAAAACATAAAATAATAAATTAGCACTATTCACTATAAAAAGATTTTAAATCAAGTGTCAAATAAGGAATTTAATACAAATTATAAGGATACTGCCTATACAATAGATCAATGTTTTCGGATCATACGGCATTTTCTATTATGCGATTAGATTTAACATGCTCAGTATATTCTACATACTCGACTTTGAATTATTATAATGCCTAGTCATTTGTATTGTTTAAAAATAAAATGCAATCTCCAATGAATAGAGCTAATAAATAGGGCCATCTTTAACTTGAAGTTCTGTTTCAAATTTGCTTTATTTTATTAAAAAAATCTTTATAAAAATTACTTACCTGCTATATAATCACTATGTCTTCCCAAAATAAACCCATGGTATCATTACCGAAGGCCTTTAAAAGAAATTTACATAAAAAAGAACATAGTGCTATAAAAAAAGCTAAATTTGAAAGTGCAGATATTTCCGTCAGAGATAATGTTAATCCCACAACGAATATTACAACCAGCACAGCCGATAAAAGAGAGGATATTTTTTACAATCCTCTAAAGGTATGTAAATCAACTTTTATATAAATAAAACCCTATTGTTTATAGCATAGTCTTCTTAGGGGCAGTTTTTGCCCTTGAGGCAGGCCTAGGATCTGACTGTTCCCTCCCTAGTTACATTTTTTATCTCAGATGCGATCGTCATCCTCGATGTAGGGCGTGTGTGAGGAGGAAGGTGACGCAGACTTCATGGGTTTTAAACCCACCAAACCACACCACTGAGAGGATTTTATTACTATTTGCGATAAAGTATTTTTCATTTCAACTTATCAGTGTTGAATGTATTTTTTTAGCACAAGATTCAAGGCAAGAGTCATTAATCCAAGATCAAATCACGAGAATATATTCAATCTTACTGGAAATCTGAAGATTTTGTGGCGGGCGATCTTAAGTCAACAAATCATTTGAAATCAAACAGTAAAAAGAAAAAAACCAAATCTTTGAAATCAGCTTCACAGTCTTCAAAAATGAAAAATTCAAGACGAAGCCACCATGGTAAGCATAATAGTTATGTTAAAAATTATAGATAATTGTTCTTTAAAATCAATATTCATTTATGCTTTTACTTTATTCAGATCTTTAATACACAAGAAAAAAGATACTAGCAACAAACAAAAGTTAATGCTAGTTACTAAATACATAAATTGAAGAATTAATAGCATATAATTTA
Organism: Gigaspora rosea; assembly: GCA_003550325.1. Classification (NCBI taxonomy): domain Eukaryota; kingdom Fungi; phylum Glomeromycota; class Glomeromycetes; order Diversisporales; family Gigasporaceae; genus Gigaspora; species Gigaspora rosea. Next base: position 135,077 of record QKWP01000905.1, on the reverse strand, counting down.
AATATTTGTAATAAAATTTTCTAGTAAATAAATGCTATTAAAATACAATTAAAATTCAAGAAATAATATAAGAAGATTTTCACAAAAATGAATTATAGTGTGCGATAAAGTTATCTAATAATGGAAATAAAAGTAAAATATTATATACAGAAATTTAAAATAGCACATATATATAGATTTTAAAATAAATAAATGGAAAAAAAGAAAAAGATAGCTAAATATTTGGCCATTCTTTCAATAGAGCTGTTTTCTGTGCATATCTTACAAGCTTATCAAATTCAGCATGAAGAGCAGGTGATACACACATATCCAAAGTAGATTCATTAAAGGGTTGCATAATTAATAAGGCATCTAATTTTGGACTCTAGAAAGCATTACATATAGACCGTTGTTTGTATTACTACTAGTTAGATCAACTATTGCCTTTTGAAGGGTTTTTCCCTGACATTTGTAATCAGTAAAAGCAAATGCAGGAGTTAGAGGTAGCTGAAAACATTGAAACCTTCTCTGAATTTTTGTTCCATCATATTTCCAAATTGTACGTACACAAGCATGCTTAACTGGGTAAATAGGTACATGATTAGGTTGAAGGTTTTGATATGGACCAGGTGTTCTACCAGTTAGTTCAATTATAACATATTTTGGTGGACTTTTTAAAATTATAGCATTCTCATTACAACATGAATGATCAATAGAATCAGCGTCATATACTATTTATCCAAGAATTTCTTGGGAGCCATTTGCAAGATTGTCATTTGTACAAACATTCATAGTTATAACAACTTTCATATTAACAGATAAAGGGAGAATACTACATAAAGAATTTTCTTTAGTATCAGATGTAGATAAAAATTTAATACGATTATTTCCAGTAAGAATATTTCGATTATAAGAGTCCTGCGCGCAGGAATAAATAAGAGGATGCTTGTTATAATAAGCATGCTTTTTTGTAGCCTCAAAATTGAGCAGCACTCAAAGATCATTTCTTGTTACAAGAAAAATGGCATCTCTCCAATCTATCGAATTAATTCTGTTATCACTAAGAATTTTTGATGTTATAGCAAATTTTTGAGATTCTGTAAGAGTTCCTTCATGCATTCCATTTAGAATACTGGCATAAAATGGATCATCTAGCTGGCACATTTGTTTTTTCAAGATAACTACATGTTTAACATTTGACCAAAGATCTTTTCCCACAATTTTAGTTACAGAATGGGTATTAATCGATAATGGATCAATATCAAGCTTTCTTTTAGTAGATTTTGCTAAATTTTCAATATTTTTTGAGGGATGTGAATTACTAGCAAGCAAGGATGATATTTTATAAATATCATCTAGCATATATAAAGCAGTATCAAAGACTGGAGGTAATTGCATAAAATCACCAACAAATAAAATATTTAACCCAGCAAAGGGAAGAAAATCATCTGTTGCTTTTATTTTTTCATAAAAGTATGAAATTGGGCTAAAAGATTTTTGCTAATTATAGAAATCTCCTCTAAAATAACATATTTTATATCAAACCATAATTCTTGGAGTTGACGTAAAGATTCATCTGATAAATTGGCAGTTTTTTGCCACTGTCACTAAAATTAAACCCACATGCAGAGTGAATAGTACTTCCATAAACATTAGCTGCAGCAATACCTGTAGGGGCTAATATATACAGAGTATGGCGTTGTGAAATATATTCAAAATAAGAAATAATAGCTTTGATAACTTCAGATTTGCCAGTTCCACCTGCACCAGCAAGGTAAAGTAGCAACTGTGAAGGCTTATAAATAGATGTCTGTTGATTTCTTCTACGATGATCACATACAAGATAATAAGCCCTTTTTTGCTCTTCATTTAGATTAGCCGCAAATCTTTCTAAAGGGTCATCATGTTTTTTAACTATAGTAGCTTGTAGGGGTACAGCTTGATTATCTTTTATATTGTTAATATTAGTATTTATTGATGAAGTATTTTCAAAATCAGTAATATTGCTATGTTGATAAATTGATTTTCGAGAAGTTATAGTATTTTGCCATATTTTTAAGAGCTCATTATCAAAATTATTACTTGGGCGTATGTTTTTTAGATTAAGATCATCAATATTAACTAATTGGTTCAAATTTGCTAAAGGAGTATAACTTTTTGTAATGAACCTTCCTCGAAGTCTTAAAATATTCATAGCAGTGTTGACCAAATTGATATCTTTTAAACCAGATTTAATAATATTAATAGGATCAAATGCAGATTCAATTTCTGAAATATTAGTAGTAGACAAATCATTATTGTTATCATCATCAAAAAGGTCATATTGGTCATTTACATCATATCCTAGAACAAAACAATTAATATGATTTAGTTTTGCAAAAGTTGGATCATTTTGAGCATTTCTCCTTAGTTCACGATCTAGCTCAGTTTCTTCAGAACACTTGTATAGCAATTCAATATTAGAAATTATGGATTTTAAATGTATTGATATTGCAGAACTATCCAAAAAAGATTGACAAGCTTCTGACCAGGTGCTATAATCCTCTAGAAAGTCTTGAACAGATTTCCATGGTTTAAATAGCATGAGAATACATAGTCCATAATGTTCAGCATTCTCTACATCAGTTTTTTTAGGTACTCCTTTACCACACAAAACAACAATTCTTTCTGTACCTCTTTTTCTTCGCACCTGAACGTGAGTGCTGTGCTAAGGATGCACATTATCAGGATCAAAAATATCACTAAAGCTGATTTTATTTCCCTGGAAAAAAAATCTATCATTTTCGCTTCTATCACATTGATCCAATAATATAGATTGTTCTTATGAATTTATTAAAGCTTTTTGAATATTAGCAGCATAGTCATATAGGCAAATATTATGCAGTGAAGGGCCTCTAAATTGATAATTAATACGAAGATTTACTGCAGTTAAAGTATTATTAAAAGAAGTTATTATAAATGATTCATTTGTATCATTATCGTCATATTGATCATTGTTTGAGGTTGAATAGTTTTCAAATTCATCTAGATCTTCATCAAAAAGTTGAATATACCATTTCCATTCTTTTGTAAGATAACTTTCAAAGGATTGAAGATGTATTGATACAAACTTGCTTGGCGTATAATGGTCATTAATGCCTAACAAGTAGGCAGAAACTTGTGGGCTTGTAAGCTCAGATTGTCCTACTATCTTATTAAGACATTTTGTTACAAGTTTGTGAGATTTACTTATAAGATTTAATGAAGTTTCATCCGATGATTGTGTTAAAAATGATTGTAAAGTAGAAGCACATATTAAAAAAGAACTATGTGTGCTAAGATCTGATTTAGTAATATAATCGTAATATAATAAATATATGCCAAAGCTGATTTTCGAGTTGCAATAAATTTAATATCATTATTTCCTCTACAAGCCGCAGTTATATAAGGATTATGATTATTAATAAAGGCATTAGCACGCTGAACAGCAATAATACCTTGGTCAGGAAAAATAATTTCAGGGGGATCTACTAACTCCCTTGGAAAATCAAATCTGTATTGCTTTTGTAAACCACAATTATATTTTTTACAAGACCGATTACAGCAATGAAAAAGTGTATGTTTTGTAATAGCAAGCAAATCTTGTCTAAATTTTTCTTCAAAATTGGATAAATTGGGATCAGGTATAGGCATAAAAGATGGGTGCATTCGTTTTTCAATTATTGTTTTTGGCATAGTATACTCTGCTTTAAGCATCTCATCTGTTAAAACCTCCCCTTTAGAAAGTAGATAGCTAAGATCTTCTTTAACAATATTACTAATATAACATAATAAACGTTGCCGGAATTCAACATCTTTTTTAATTTTATCACGAAGAATTGTTGGATCAAGTGCACTATACAACCAAACGAGCATATGACAATAGGGTGTACCACGATCTTGATATTCAACAACCCCATAATAGTTTTTTATAACACCAAATATACCACCATTTTCTTTATTATAACCAAATAAAGATTCTATAATTAGTTTTATAACTATATCAAAATATTTTGCAACAGCAGAAGGATCAAGATGAGCAAGATGAGATCTTTCAGTAGTTTTTAGAAAATTTTCAGGAGTAAGCTTTTTTCAGGATCTATTTCATTTTCCGCATACATCATAACAATAGGACTGTGAAGATCAGCTGGATTAATAGTAATAAATAGAGCAGGTGAACCATCATGCATAATAATAGCACAAATTTCATTGCGCATGCGAGCACGTGACTGTTGAGAGACCATTAGTCTAGAACCAGCAATGTTTATATTTTTAAGAAGCTCATTAATAGCAGGATTTGTTATTTTTTGCTTATTTTGATCTTGTTCAATAGCCAGCTTTATGTTTTGTTGATTTAATGTAGATATCAATTGTGCTGACTGTTCAAAGTTTTTATTTCTAGTTAGATTATAAGATTCTGCTGATACCTCTCGACGTTGTAAAACATCAAAAAGAACAAAAAGAAATGATCTGTGTTGTCTAAACTTGGGGTCACTGTATCGCATTAAGTAATTAGCATATTTTTTGAATGATACATGTGTTACCCTGCCTTCGCGGCCTCTGACCCCATATGGATAAAGAACTGGAAAACTAGCAGGAAAGAGAGATGAATTTTTGTATTCATTAATAGGGATATTACCATGAGGCATACAAATTATAGGTGAATGTTCAAATAAGTTTTCTGGTACATTATTCTGTTCTGATGTTACTTTTAAATTAGGTCTGTCTACTAGTCTTTGAAGAGAAGATAAAGTAAGTTGTCTTCTAGAAATCGGCAAATCATCAACATGCAATATTCCAGATGGTCTAAGTTCACAAGCATTATTAATAGAATTATTATTAATAAAGTTTCTTAAATCTCAGATATATTATCATCATTTTCACTATCAGAATCTGTTAAGTCATATGAAGTATAGCCTGTATAATGCTCTGTTTTATGAGAATCAATATCCACAACTATAGTAGTTATAAGTAGGGGTTCAGGAATTTCTCCTTCAGGCAGAATATTTAAAGCATTTTTATCAACTCTGAAATTATCTTTAAACAGTTTATTATGTTCAAAAAGCCATTGAAGAGCAATTATTATTTTGCTTTTTCGAACTTGAAGTACTTTTTTTAATTGATTACTAGTAGGAGAACCTTTACCAACAAAAACCACTTTTAAATATTCAGAAAGTCTATATATGGGTAAAGGTAATATATGTGTTAATGATCCAGGTTTTTGAGGAAATGTTATAACATGACCTTTAAGATTATGATGAGTATGTTTTTTTTTGTTAATTGAACAAGGTTCATACATAGATACCCTGGTGAAATAAGAATCTGCTCTGGTATAGTTAATTCTTGTAAACATAATGGTATAGGTCCAATCCATATGTTATTAGCTAACGATAAAGGTGGGGTCTTATGTTTTTTTAAGAAACCATAACAAGTATTACAAATCCGCAGTTGAAAAGGGTTGTTAAGGTCTATGGGGTCATTATTGAGCAGATGTTCGGAGGAATAAACAAATCCAGATCAATCAAGAAGAATATTCATTTCACAATTATCAATATAAGGATGTTTATAATTAAAGTCAATTTCGAATAAGGGATCAAGAAGATCAATCGGTGCTTTTAACAGAGAAAGATCAATATCTTGTACAGAAATTATTTTATAATTTTTATAATTATAAAGTCCTGAACAAACTACACACGGTAACTCACGTAACTTATTAAGGCTAATCTTATCACGAAATTCAGCTAATGCATTTTTTGATATTTCAGAACTTATAAGTTGTGGCCATTCAGCATGTTGTTCAAGTATCAACTCAAATTTATGATCCAATTCCATAATTAAATTTTTACTCTGACAATCATTTGCAGCTTTTTTTATTAATCGACGTTTATTCCATAAGTGATTAGACATTTCAACATACTTCGGATCCTGTCGAAGTCTACCCATACACTGTTGAGATATATTGTTCCCTAATTTTCTAAACGAAGGGTCATTATGCTTAGCTGCTTTACGTTCGCGATCTTTTCTCTTTCTAGCTTCTCCTCGAGTTTCTATATGATCTATAGCAATTTTTGTGTGATTCATTAATAATTCGGAATAACAGAAGTTTTTTAATAACGTTTAAGTAAAAAAATTTTATTGATCACAAAATTTCAACAGGGTTTTTATAGCTTTACATTGACATATTGAATTAGTGTTTAATCACTATTTGGTTACATTTATCTATCAAATAGAAAGAACATTTTAAATCAATTTTGATCTAAGCTTAATAAGGTTAACATATATCAATTTTATGAGGTTCTAGAAGTTTAATGCATTTGTATTACTATCCTTACCTAATTGCATAATAAGGTTAACACATTAATGGATAGGATTTAGGGTTTTGTACTACCGGTAGTACAGTTAGAAGAATAGTTTAAAAATCTAAAAAATTATATATCAAAATAATTTTTATATACAAAAATCTGATAAATACCAAAGTATAGTTTGGCAGAATTTTTTTTGATATTATTAATAAAGTTAGTTTTAAAAAAAATATTTTTAAACTACTATTTTTTGTAAATTTTAGTGTACTACCTGTAGTACACTATTTAAAAGAATTTTAATCTTAATATTATTAAATAATTTTATAAACTATATTTGAATTATATATAAGAGATTTAAATCTTATTATAGTAAAAAAATTATTACTTGTTATATAATAAAAAATATAATTTGTATTATAAGCCTTGTACTACAATAGTAGAAAATCATTGCTATTTTTAGTAATTTATATAAGCTCTTTAATTTTTAGCTATAGTATAAAAAATTTTTTTATTAAATAAATTTTTTTATACTTTTAATAAAAGTTGTAAATAATAACAATCTAATTCTAATTATAAAAATTCTTTAATATAGAATTTGTTTATCTTAAATTATATTACTTTAAATTTTAAAAAAATTACAATTATTTTTTTTAATATAAAATCTATAATCTTTATATAGTAATTTTATAGTATTTATTAGTAAAACTTTAAAGTTAAATTATTTTTTGTATATTGGTCTAATATTAAATTTTTTTTTATAATTAAAATAAGCAAACTTAACCTTATAATTTTTATAAATTTTTTAAATAAATTTTTTATAATAAAAATATTTTATATAATAACTAGTAAATACTATAAAAAATTAGTCTAAACTAAAATAGTCAAATTAAAAAAATTCTAAAAAATTAAAAACATAATTTAAAGCTATCAAACTTTTTTATAGCAAAGCCCAAGATCTAAAAAACTATATAAAACAGTTTAAAATATAATTAATTTTTAAAATTAATAGATAATTGTCTTTAAAGAGTGTCACTTTTGAGTACAAAAGGCTACCGGTAGTACACCTAAATCCTATCCATTAATTTTATGAGGTTCTAGAAGTCAATGCATTTATATTATTATCCTTTTTAGATTATCTTAACTAAATTTGTTTAATCAGATTTGACAGAACACGATCAACATTTCATATGCACTATACAAAGTCGTTTGCTATAATTTACTAGTAATTTACTTATTATGATTAAAAATTAAAATGTAATATACATAAATCTAAAAATAACAAAAAACATAGAATCAAAATACAGCATTTTACATTATAATAGTAAAAAAGTGAAACTAAGAAGAATGACGCATAAAGTATGCATGATCAGTATTATACTACAAAGATCGATTGAATAGTACACAGACAACACGATAGAATAAATTAATAGATGTTATAAAAGCAAACATAATCAAGCCAATTTATTTTTAGCAGAGTAATGTTAGACTACACAAATATAATTTTTTTGTTTCACATTTGATCTTTTGTTTTGCATTACATAATCTCAAAATTCAGAACAGAAAGACGGATTTTTTTTAATTTACTCAAATAGAATAATGTTTATATTTAAGATTGTACAAGGTTCTTTTTTCATTTTGCACAACAGGGAAACAAAAAATTGGACTGGCAGTCATACTTTCCTGTTAGTCCTACTGGACAACCGCAGGAATTTAAAGTATATATCATGTGATACTAGATTCTCGATTAACAATATTCTCCATTAACGGATCTAATAGATCTCATACAATCACGAGTCTCACTACAAGTTCAGACAAATAAAAAAAATCAAAGTATTATTCTGCACCAAAATCAAAATATTCAACTCATATTATTAATGAATCTAACAGATTTTGTACAGTTACAACAGTACGCTAACAAATAAACCATCTAAATATTGTTTTTGCACTACAATAAAAATACACAATGCAATCTACAAACAGCATAGAAACAATTGATTATATAATGAATTCACAAATCATAGAATTAATAATTACAGAACAATACAACAAGTTAGTCAGATATCTGCTGGCATACATAGGAAAATAAACTAGCTTATGTAAAAATGAATCTGGGCAGATAATAGCATCGCAAATCAAACAATCCAAAAAGAGAGATATTTTTCAAATTAGATAAATTTAATCCCAATTTTAAAATAGAATATGTAATTACTAAAAGCAGAAGAAGCATATCATATCTAACACATGAAGTGAACAAGTTTTATGCTAATATCAAGCACCAGTAATAAAATATTAGTGCGATCAACAAACAGTTATTACTATATTTAAAAATCCAACAAATTTACGAAGTAAGCAAAAAGCAAGTTTGATCTGCAAGCAACTAATGTCAACATGATATTTACTCAAATTTTAACTTCAGAATGACACTAATTTCTAGCATTTCCCTTAAATGCCCTTCCAAAAAAGGGAAATCATATTATATGACAGACGATTAAGCTATTTGCAGAAATTACTAGTACACGCCGCAGAGAATATAACTGATCTATCCTTTTTATATAAACATGATGATGCATGATATCTTGACCATTTAAGGCTAGCAATCTATTTTTGGCAATCAATTTAAGAATAAACAAGTTCAGATTTCCATATTTAGAAGTGTATTTACAATTAGTAACAATATTGCTTTTTTGCTTATTGATAATTATCATATACACGAATAAGGAATCCAATAACAGCTCATCAACATTTAAATATTTTATTCATAATAGCCAGAAAACGAAGCTCATAAAATAGTTTTTTAATATACATCTAGATTTTGATTAGTGTTACTGACTCCAGTATCAAAGCATTGTCTTGCCATTGTATACATCACACATCGTTCTTTATCACACTAAAATAAAAATAATTGATTCGTACTATTAAGGAACTTTACAGATCTTGCGCAGTTGCAAGAGCATGCTCACAAATAAAATAACCAAACATTGTTTTCACGCTACAATAAAATACACAATACAATCTACAAAACAAGTTGAATAGAATAGAAACAATTGATCACATAATGAATTCACAAATTGTAGAATTAACAATTGCAGGACAATATAACAAGTTAGTCAGATTATCTGCTGGTATACTTAGGAAAATAAAATAGCTTACGTAAAAATGAATACAGGTAGATAATAGCATCGCAATTCAAACAATCCAAAAAGAAAGGTTCTTTTCAGATTACAAACTATATTATTATCGATTACAATTTTAAAATAGAATGTGTAATAACCAAAAGAAGCAGAAGTGCACCATATCTAATACATGAAGCAAACAAGTTTTATGCCAATATCATACGACAATAATCAAAATACCAGCGAGTTTAATAGATAGTTATTGCCATATCGGAAAATCTAATCGATTTACAAAGCAAACAAAAGCAAGATCGATCAGCAAGCAACTAACGATGACAAACATAAGGGACCAATTCAACCCATGATTTTAGAACGACACTAACTTTAATTTTCAGCACTTCTCCTTAAATATCCTTCCGAAAAAGAAATTGCATTATCCAAAAGAGGAAATTATCGGCACATGGCACAGAGAATTTAACCGATCCATCCTTTTTTAATATAAACACGTTGATGCACGATATTTTGCTCATTTAAGAGCAGCAGTCTATTTATGGAAATCAATTCAAGAGTAAACGTTGACAATTCAAGTTTAGATTTCCATATTTAGAAGGTTATTTAAGGCAAAGCAAAAAGAGCAGGGTCGGATTATCCTGATAGCAAAATCGGGTAAGAATTTTCGAGGAAATGTCTCTCTTTGACATTTATAATTAGCGATAATATTGCTTTTTGCTCATTGAACAATTACCATATATATGAACAAGATCCAATAACAGTTCATCAACATTTAAATATTTACCCGTAATAGCCAGAAAAAGAAGCTCATAAAATTGATTTTTTTTTGATACACGATCAGCGTTACCGACTCTAGTATCAAAGCATCGTCTCACCATTGTGCACATCACAATCATCCCTTATCCCAATTGTTCTAAGTCGAATTTTTTCGGGTTTTCCGATCTTCTTAGGACTAGACAATCAATAATTCATGATAATCAATATCTCATAGAATAAAGAGGTCGGTAGTAAAATTTATTTTTCTTATGAAAAAACGATAAAGCTCTAACCATGCATTCATGCACACAAAACCTTAAACACGCTAAGAAATTAGTCGCTCGAATTATCGTTCAGAAGCATTCAAAACGATCCATGCGATGATAACATGCGAAAACTAAGCATCAAGACGGTCCATGCGACGATAGACAGGTTAGAATTAAGCTCCAAGTGACGCATAACATCACGTGGACCAATCAAATCCAAGATTTATCGGAGTAACGCCAATTTGGATTGCCGTATTACCCGGGTCCAACCCTTAATTATCCGGACCAAGCTTGTTCCGGTTGATGGATCCAACAATGCGCATACCATGCTTAGCATCTTTTCGATCTGTTGACTTTATGTCAATCGAAAGAATTTAATTATCCAATTAAATTAAATTGACCTAAGCAGTAAGTTTCTAAATCGGTGAAAATTTAAAAGATGTAATATATTTAAAATCACGAAATAACCAGCCAATCACTTTTTTAAAAAATCCTATTTTCGTCTGATCATTTTTTGAAAGAATAGTGATTTTTTCAATCTCTAATACGATTACTTCATCGTTACTTGTCATTTAAAGCAAGGACGTATTCAAATGTGCATTCCTATTACGACATTCTTTATCATTATAAATCTTTAACAGTAATTAATGTGACACAGTATTTCTGAAATTTGCAACCATTGCGACATTTTCGAACATTCAAATGATTGTTAATTTCCTGACTAATGCCGTAAGGTGACACTATTTTTTACATGTTACACGGGATCGTACCGGTCCTGCGCAGCATCACATGTCGCAGCTATCTGAGTAAATACGTCGATAACTACGTTAATGTGCAATAACTTGCTTATTTACGGTTAGTTATCCATTTTTGGTAATCAATTTAAGAATAATGCAATTTTTTGCTTATCAATTAATCATCGTAGATTACCCAAATAAGAAATCGATAATATTAATATTTTACTAAAAAAAGAAGCTCATAAAATGAGGCTTTTTTTTTTTTTTTTTAATACGCTTTAGTTAGTTGTTATCAACTACAAATCAACACACGATACCATATGCGGTTAACGTTGATCTGGTACTATCATGATACAATTGCTAGAATTTGAATTGTGATAACATTCTTGATCACAACTTGCTCATCGATATTTTAGTCTCAACATTTTTGATCACGGATTGTATATCAAATCAAAAGCGTTAAAGCATATCATATTGCTACATTAGTTTTAGCACACTGATCACACTTTGGACATAATCTTGATTTTATCAGTCGGTAGATCGACATAAAACGAACTACAAAAATCGCCGATAAAATTAGTAATTATCAAATAACCCGGGCGGAAAAATTCCAACCAAAAATTTACGAAAAATGGAAAAATCTAGAAATCAACAATCTAAATCTTTAGCGGAATGTAATTTTTTCTTAGTATTTGCTAATATATTCATGAATTTTTAATTATTTATTGCTGAGCTATTGTCCTCGTTATCGCACTTGTTCTTTAATTATGATCATTACACAAAATGCTTCAAATCCGTTAGCATATATTAGGTAATCAAACAACAGAAGCAAATTTGGAAAATTCACGTTTCATGATTTTAAGAGAGTGCGTTAACGATTAGCAAATTCTTTCGTTCTCATCTCCGATAATCAGAGATTATCATTTAATCAGCCCAATAAAAAATCCTACGAAAAAAAACGAAAAATGCCAAATATCGAGCGAATAGATTTGCAAATTTGCATCGAGTCACCGATATTTACGTCCAAAAAGCAATTTTTGCCATAGGTTGTTAATGCATCTGTAATTTCATTCTACGGATAATCGCATTTTTTTTAACGGTCATATGTCTCATTACACCGTAGTACCAGTCACATTAACAAGAAATTAGGCGCTCGAATTAAGATGGTCCATGCGATGATAGACAGGTGAAAATTAAGCATCAAGACGGTCCACGCGTCGATAGACAAGGCGAAAATTAAGCACCAAGTGATGATTAACATCACGTGTACCAATCAGATCCAAGATTTTGCGGACTAACGCCAATTTCATTGCTGGTAAACCCTCCACTTCGTGATTTGCATCACTCCGTTCCTGGTATCACTACGTGATATGCATCACTCCGTTCCTGGTATATACTCTGTATTTCATACCCCGCTCCTGGTACTGTCATTCTTTAAAACAAGTAGGCGAATTAGTATCAGATATATATGGATACAACAGCTACTCTTGATGCCCTTAACACACCATTAACTATTCTTTCAACAAGCACACCAGTTGGTGGCTTGCCTCTTGCCATATACTTACGTCAGATGAAATAGCTCAAACTTTTACTAGGGCTTTAAATATGTTAAAAAATATGTTACTATTGGAAGCTTTTAATAGCCATGGGCCTATAGTTGGACCTCAAGTCATTATGACTAATGATTGCAATGCAGAAAAAAGAGCATTACTCTGTACATGGGATATAGGCAACATTACTGCTATGCGTTTTTCATTTTTTGCAAGCAGTATAGAAATGGCTGTGGGATGGTAAGCATGGTATCCATATGGTTGATCAAGTGAACATTTAAAAAAATAGTTTTTGCAAGTACTGAAACCATGCTGGAAAAAGAATATATAGCATAGAGATTGTACCCGTTGGGAAAACCTCTACCCGGTTACTATTAAATTACCCGGATATCTGGATAAATTACTATTTCACACAATTGCAAATTCTACCCGGGTACAATCACTAATATAGCACTTATAACTAGTAAAGCCTACTATAAATATTCACAATTTTAGAAATATTTTGAAGCTGTGTGGAACTGATGTATAGAGTGTGCTGTTACATTTCGCCAACAATTGTCTATCCGAAATAATAATACAAATAATTCGCAAAGGCAGGGATTTAAATTATAAAAGATATTGATTTCGAGCGGATCCAAGCATTTAACATAATACAGATCTTCCATTTTATTATTAATACAATGGATCTTTATTATACTCATAGATTATTAGCTGTAGCTTATAATAAGCTAGATAGTTTAATGCACCTCACTTTCGGCTTTAGGTTGGAATATTGGGTTAAAAGAAGATATTAAGGTAGTAAGTTTTGACTCAATGATCTTTAAGTATAGAAGCAGCAAAAATAAGAACATATAGTACCTCGTGGATATGCGTCTCAGAATTTGTGAATGTATTATGATTGATACACTATGCAAACATCAGTCATCAAATATTAATACATTATAATATATGTAGTCTCAATCAAATACCTACGATGTTAGTAAGAAGTCAACAACATTATGCTTATTTAGCCTTAGCCGATAAATGTAAGGAGCTCAATTTTTATGCAGACCTTCATCAAATACAACTTGATCAAGAGTTTATACATGCCAATGGAATCTGCGGCTTCAATAAATGATAACTTGGTTAGTAATGAAATTCATAAAAATGATTACAATAACTCAAGTGGTAGAAGTACACTTTCCAAATCTATGTTCTTAGTACCTTTAAGTAAAAGTAACATCAAAACTATAATAGTGATGAAAGTGAGAGTAATACAGATCTTTATCAATCAGCTATAAACAAATTACGTTGGTTTAGTAATGATTTAGAAAGTCTGCTTAAGGAAGGTAATACTGTATTGGATAGAAGCGTATTTAAATTTGTGAAGATCTACAAGAAACATCGCTCTATGCAAGATACATATGTTCGTTCAGCAATAACTTCTTTTTTTGAAACATGCAATTGGAATGCGGAATGAGTTAATGGTAATGCTTACCAATGTGGAGGCAAAAAAATCAAAGTACAAGTTGCTACAGCTGCAAGACGTAAAAAAGGATCAGCCCGTACACTTAATAAAATACTACAAGGAAGGCCAAAAGAAAATAGAAAAGATTATACTTACAAAACTGAATATCAAGAGAAACCAGACCGTTTTATTACGTCTGCATGATCAAAGAGGCAATATAAAAAACATCCACATGATTTAAATTAAGCTTTGAAGGAAGTTTGACCGAATGGGCATTGAGTAAAGAATAATTATTAGTTAAAAAAAGTATATCTGTTCAGAAATATTATCTATATATGATACTTTACAATTTTCTGGTATATATTAACCAATAAATCCAAATATTACACTATAAATAAAGGTTGCAATATTATAAATATCCATAAACGATTAAAATATCATTGAATTTTTGCTTCAAAGAAAAGCTTAATTGAAAATTATAACTTTTTTTAAGGGCGGATTATAATTTATAATTAAATATATTGCTAAAAAACTCAAATATAAACTAAAGGTTTAACAAAAGAACATTATTGGTAATACACCAGTTCTTCATACAAATTAAATATACTAGTACGTACGATCAAATTAAAGATAATTACGTTTAATCAAATCAAAATCAATAATAATTTAATTATACATACATATGCATGAATATGCATAAGTTCATTGAATTTCATGCGATTTTTATCACATGATCATAAACTGGGCACAGATTCTATTTTCGCTTTGGGCTTATTAGAATTGTCACATCGTGACGAACATTTTGGTAGTTGTTTCACCCAAATCGGACCACTAGATCAAATGTTATTTGCTGTCAAACCTTTAAGAATTTTTAATAGAATATTTAAATAAACATGAATATGAATATTGGCCAATCAGATTTTATAATCTATATTTAGTCAAAATTGGTGATTATAACGAGGTTTATTATTAATAAAATGGATAAAAACATCAAAATTTTTTGGTGATAGTGATTATAAGATATATGTGACTATAATGAGTTTTTTTACTATATTTGAAGTCTGTCGCACAATATTGGGTGCTTATATAGAGGTGTGACTATATGGGGTGTGACTATAGAGAGGTCAAACTGTATAACTTTGATTTTACAGTAATAATATAGTGAACAAAAATATTTTGATAAATAAATGATTAGTCACTTCTTCTTTGATTATTATATTTGCTTAGCGTTTCACTAGTAGAATATATAAAATAAAAATTAAGTTCATTTTTGACATAATCGCTTATGTACTATAAATGACCAGTACCTAGTTCAATATAGTTCACGCATGGGCATAGTTTTTAAAGCCTTCAATAAATATATAGTAAATAGCTTTTATATGATAGAATAATTTGAAACACTATAACATTTTACCTCAAAAACAGTTTATAATACAATGACTGTAATGTTAAATCACATGGTAGCAAATTTTCTGCAATTTGATTGTATAAGTCATGTGATATTATTTAACAAATCGGAAACTTAGGCATAAAGAAGCTTGGTTATCAGAAATTGCAGGTTATTAGTTATGACATTAATTATTTGACCTATAAATTGGCTTAATAAATAAGTGCATATTCTTTATTCTGCAAATGCATACTACAGAGAACCCTCTCTAAGTGCACCCTCTATAAGTGCACACCTTCTCTAAATCCATGCCTAAATTTGGGCCCAAATATATAGATGACCTCTATAAATGCACTTTTTCTTATTGTTCTCTAAGTGCATATCATTAAAGTTTAGTCCCAAGAGTATGCACTTAGGAAGGGTTCTCTGTATTTTCTTGGCCCACATATATAAATCCCTCCATAAATGCATATCATGTGACTACAGGCCAATCAAACCAGGATTACATATTATAATTTCATATATTATATGACTCATTTAAAATATTTTCATCATATGATTATATAAGTAAGAGTTCTCTAAATGCAACCCTCCTTAAATGCATACCTCAGAAATGATATGCATTTAAGGAGCTCTAATTGTATTTGCAAAAAAAGGCACAAGATTTTATTAGTAATAGTCTTTATAAATTAAAATAATGGTATTTGCACACTAAAGTTACAAAATAAAAGTTTAAAACAAGAGAATGAGTGTTTAAAAAAATATAAAAATACCACAAGTACTCAAATTTGCTCACTTTCTATATCAAGAGTAAAACAAGCAAAACAAAAGCAAAGCTGCTATTCATAAAGCAAAGCAAAATTTAATCTGCCCAGTCTCAACGTGAAGCTAATAAATTGTTTAAAGCTAATGATAAAGAATATAGTGCAAAGTTTGTAAAATTAGGCACAGATATTAGTAATATTGGACAAACTTCTATAAATGCAACAGTAGAATGTACTAAAGCCTTTTACCAATTCTTAACTAGAGAAACACCATAACAGTAGGTAACACCAAGCACTTTAGTATGATTGAACAATGAAATAGCAGCTTTGTACTTCGATCAAAATCATCCCATAGATAATTGTTTCAGATTTTTGGCTATGGTGTTATGGTTGATAAAAGCAATAAAGGAAAAAATACTAATTATCTGTTTTTCATATTGGAATAATATTAAAAAAAAATTTGCAATTACAGTAGTAAAATTAACAGACCTAAAACATTGCAATTCTGAAATAGTTTCAACTACAGTATTTGAAACATGTAAACTAAAAAGGTATAAACCCCTAGAAATGTAACTTATAACACAGCTTATATGTCTTCAGAATTAAATAGTGCTGTTGTCAAATTCAACTTGTTAGCAACATCTAAATCATTTCGGGTTCCTTGTGGATTACATATGACTCATATTGCTCTAACAAATTTTGAAAATATGGTATTTGGAAAGTTAGATGCTGTTAAAGGATTATCATTAAAAGAGCATCCATATAACTTAATTAATTTTGCTTTTCATTTAAGATAAGGACAGTCCATTAAATCTAAAATCTAAAATATTTCAAAAGCTCTATAAAATACTATTTAATTTTGAAATGAATAAGTATCAACAACCTATATGTTAATGGTGGTTATATGAACTTAAAACTGCTAAACAATACCTCGATAGGCATGAAGCTATATATTCTTTGCAAGGTTCTTTATTGAGCAACTTGAAAGTGCTAAAAATGCTCCAAAATCATACTTACATAAGTGGCAAATATTCTTTAAGTGGTTAATGAATAAATGGCTTAACTTCAAATACGTTGTTTAGTTAAGATTGGTCAAAAATTATGAACCTGCTATAATTTTTTAATTGAACATGATCCAACTCCATGTATTTATCAACGAATAATAAATATACTGTTCTACCACCAGGAAATCATGCACATAAAATGCCAGATAAAGTAATTTTATGGATTCAAGAGCTTCAAAATTATCTAGAAGACCTTTATAGATTATTTGGAGTTGAATTAGCAAATGCTAAACATGAATTGAGGACAACAGATTTGAAAAAGACTCATGAATCATTATATAGAGCATTAAATAGTTTCATTAAATGGATGGAAACTTGATTCACTTGCCTTTATGTGTTTGTCGATTAGGTAGTGAAAGTGGACCTGAATTTGTTCGTGCTTTCTTGAAAGTATTCTTTAATAAAAACTAATCAAAAATACATACACCAAAAGAGAATTCTTATACTAATTTCTTAAAAGAAGATTTGTCCAAAGGATATCCAACCACTTTTGGATTATTAGAAGCATTATCACAACATGAATTTTTTGAGGAATTCGCAGATTCTAATACGGTTGAATCAGCTAAATTCCCTCCTGTTTACAAATTTATTAAATTTCGTATATTGTGCATCAAAGTTCATCAGCAACAACTTAAAGGACTATTTAATGGGTTCGTATTATTTCGCCTTCACCGACATAACATTTCACCGACAAATACTCACCGACAAGTTCATTTTACCGACAGTTTGTTTCACCGAAGTTCATTTCGCCGACAGGTTTTTTTCAAAAAGCACACTAACTTTAGCCCTAATTCTACCTAATTCTACCCTACCCTAACGACAATGACCAGAATTACTTTGTCGGTGAAATGAGCTTCGGTGAAATAAACTGTCGGTAAAATGAACTTGTCGGTGAATAATTGTCGGTGAAATGTTATGTCGGTGAAGTGATTGTCGATTAATTGATTGCCACCCCTATTTAATCAATATGATATAAAGGTAAGGTTCATCCAAATATGAATATTCAGCTGCAAGAATCACGAATTCAGTTCTCTGGTTTGGATGATGGTATTCAAGAAATCTCACAAGATATGTTACGAAATACTCGACAAAATGCTAGAAATTTGAGTGTTAATATGCAGTTAAAATATCGTGAGGTTTCTAATGAAGAAAAAGTATATGAAATTCTTTACTAGGAGACGTAAAACTTAATTCACATATAACAATATAAATAAATATTTGTTTTTAATAGTAGATATTGATTTTTTTTTTTAAATCAATATTAGTTTAATAGTTTTATAACAGATACTTAACTTTTTACTGTGATCTAAATAATTTCCGGAGCAGAGCGGAGGAACTTACGTCCAGACAATAGGCTTAAAAAAATTCCGGGTGAGTTCCAGGTGTAGGATAAGGAAATTTTAATTTTCAAATTACTACTATCTTCCAATTGATCAGGATCATATCATTATTGTAGTTTTATCACTTAGTAATATAGTAAATATATCGTTTAACATATCGTTCAAATTTAACCTTGAATTACTATCGTTCAAAAGTTTATGACTTATCATTCTTTAAATTTACTTTTAATAAATTCCAATTTTATAAAATAAACTCATGATGTAATTATGGAAATAAATATTATATAAGAGTAATAATCAATATAAATTTTTTTCTCTATTAAATTCCTGTAATCTAATTATTTAAATTCTTGTGATCTAATTATTTAAATTCTTGTGATCTAATTATTTAAATTCTTGTGATCTCGATCCTTTAAGTAAGCAATCATATTATTAACTTTAATTCATAGTTTAAATTGCATTTAAGAACTGATTTTACATAGTTAGATATTTACACTAACCGATTTTTTTTATTAATATTTTACAAATAAGTAGATTTTTTTGAAAATTTCGCAAAAGATGAAGCGACGCTCCGGAATCCAATGGATCCCATTTTCCTAGTTTTAATTAATAAATAAGTGTTAGATCTTGTAGTTGAATGTTATTATTTCTTAATAACTTTTAAAAAAATGTGGTTATATTATATTTATAATGGTAGTAAATACCTTTCATTATATTTTAATTATACTTGACAGATTCATTCGACCGAAGTTAAACTATTACATATATAAAATGAATCCATTACTCTGAAGGATAAGTGAAATTCTAACGTTGTCATCACGTAAAATCACTTGTAGAGAAAGTTCACTCTAAAATTTAATTGTTAGATATTGGAAAAAATAATTAAAGAATAAGCGAAGCATTGAATGTCAGTTTAAGTTCGCTCAATCGCTATTGTTATCTACTTGTACTACTTGTACAACTTAAAAATCTATCATGTGACTAATTTGGTACCCATGAAAAAAAAGGTATTTTTCTACATTGTAAAACAAAAAAAAAATTCTATCGTTAATTAATTATTACTATGTAAAAACACCTTTCATTAAACACTTTTCCCTTAAAGGATTAAGCAATATTAAATGTTACACGAGGAATTAAAAGATATTTTTTATAATCTTATCAAATTAGTATTGTGTGGTGATTTATTTGCACTTGTATTTTTAGTCATGATTTTCTCTTTTGGTATAATCCCAAATTAGTTAACATTAAGCCCACTAACATGGTGGCGTGATGCCTCTGATATATATAGTAGGTTCTAGAAAGTTTTTTCTTTCATATGAATCGAAATCAATTAGATGTTGCAGTAACTGTGGTTATTTAGCGATTATAAATTAATATTGTATTCAGAAATATCATGTGATAAACAAATTCTATTATTTAACTTTCTTTAAAACTAACCCCTAACCCGAACCCTTAACCCTAAAAAATGCACCCCAAAAAATTTATTTTTCGAGATTTTATACTGTAATTTCATTTTAATCTGTATTTCATTATAATCGCCACCTCGTTTACTATAAATAAAGCAGTTAAATGACGAATTTGAAAATCAGGGTAATGCCACATGCAGATCAGCTAATGAAATTGCAAATAAAAATTGAACGAAGCAAAAAATAATCGAAAGAAAATTTATTAAAAAAATTTATATTTAAGTTTCTGGTAAATGCCGTTGAATGTTGCTATAAACCGGCAAACATGTTTTTATTAGCTTTGATAATTTATTGACTCGATTTATTAATTTTTAATCATCCTTTTTACAAAATCTCTATAGCCCCAACTCTATATATTCGATTATCAAAGCATAAATATTTCCGACAACCTTCCATTTATATACATATTATTCTATTTAAGAATATTTATAATTTCATGCATGTACACACATATATCGTACTGTATTAGCTTCCACCACATTTTAAAAACGTCTATAATACAAAAAAAAATTTAATACTATATATTATTTATATACGTAGGTGTTTAAAGAAGATTTATCATAATGATAACATATAAAGAAAATTACGCAGATAAATGTTCATTGCTCATATTACTCCCGCTAAATCATTTCTTTCTGATTTTTTTACTTTTTTTTTTATTCAATAAACGGGAATTGCAACGTCGTTTTAAGTACTTCTTATTCTTTAACATACCTTCGGCAGGTAAAACGTAATATAAAAGTTGTTGGATTCAACTGAAATACTGTATTATTAAATATGGTACGAAAAATTTCTTTTAGTCCAATTTCATTGCACCGTGTAATGATCTTCAATCTCTTTCCATATTTGGCCTCCTTGGCTAATTTCTGAATTTAGTCAATTCATTACAATATGTGACGCAATTCTACAGATAAAAGGGGTAAGAACCTCGTTTAGTGGTATCAATCAACCGGTATATATACCCTCAATTTTCTCTCAAGCTACAGCATCAATAATATTGATATCAAGATGGAGGAGAGATTACAATTTATTTCTTCAAAAGTTAGCAATTCTGATTTTACCGATGATGAACAATTAATTATATACACCTATTTCGCCAATAACGATTCTTCAATAGATTCAGCGAATGCTATCCTTCACTTTTGCACAACAAAAGATCAAATTCATAATTGCTTTAGAAATCTAATACCGGATCTACGTATAATCTGTTTGTATATTAGCTTAGTCTTTCAATATATCATATATTTAATACTATTATAACCTATTTCTATCTTGATTATAATTTACCACTAAAAACCACTGCCGATATGGATTAACAGATGTCTATTCAGTCCTTGATAATTTTAATTTCCCAGAAGACAAAAAAACAGCTTTACGGAACTATTTTACTAAAAATATTAATTTAATAAATTCGGCAATTCTTCATTCATGCTCAACTGATAACGCGAGATATGATTATTTAACGGGTCTAATTCCTGAATCTCTTGAATCTGGTATATTTTTGAATAATGTTGAATTTGCTTTTGTTTAAGTCTTAAACAATATTAGACTTATAATACTTATGCTCTTTTTTTCTGTTTCCTATAATGAATATTATTTATTTATTATTAAACCCACTCTAAATATAGCAATAAATAATATATATAGCATATATGTATAATATATCTGATATACTAATATTCTATATAATATATATTTGTATATATAGCATTTTTTGAAGATGGGCATATTCTTGTACTATGCATGAACAAAGACATGGCAGTAAAACTTTTACATGCACAATATTTTCAAGTCGATTTAACATTTAAACGTGTTTGTGGAAAGATTAATGAGTTTGAACTTAATAAATATGATATAAATTATAATATTAGTTAAGTAAATTTAATAATTTATATATGGTCAACTTTTCTATAATAAACTAAAGGTTTTTAAGAAAAAAAGTTTATTATAGAAAATTACTATTCTTAAGAATCTATAACACTTTTTATACAAACTATTTTATATAAAATTTCAAATTTTAAATTTGTTATATCCAAATTTAACAGTATTACTATTACTGTAATATTAATTTTTATATTCTTTTAGCATTTATGTATACACGAATTTTTACCAATATCGCAACTGCAAATGCTTATCATCACATGTTTAAAGCTATAATTGAAGCTGTAAATGAACTTTGTAAACAAGAAGTTCAAATTAGGCATATTCATAATAATGGTTGGAAAGTTATTCTTGGCGACTTGGATGCTGCACAAGCTAAAGGTCTTGGCTTAGTGCTTGCGGATTTAGATCCAACAAAACCTGGGAAACTCATTTGACTTATATTTTTAAGTCATGTCGTGTGCACTATAAAAGGAAAGTATTTAAAAATTTTATTAAATCTATATAAAAATATTTTTTGATTTTATAAAATTTTGAAATATAAGAAATCAGGTATTATGATGCAAAGGATATTTAATGTACTGTATTTATTGTAAATAGCCAGATAAAAGATCTCTTTAATAGTAAATCTCCTATATACTATACCAGATTTGAATTCAATAATGAAATGCAGTTTTTTTCAAATATTTAGATAACCTGTTTTATTTGGCTATTTACATTATGTCTTTCATCAATAATATATTACCGAGTGATCATAATCAAATAAATTAATTTTTTTTACAAAGCCAATATTGCATTGTAAATGCTTTTTTTAGAAATATCTATTATACGTTTCTTACTAGATAATATATAAAGAAAGAATACCTTGTATGCTATAATACTTGGTTATTTTTTATCTAGCTACTTAGCTTTTTTTTTTTAAGAGACAAAATAAAAATTCTATATATAATTATTTTTAATATTTAGCTATTTCTTAATTCGACTTAACAAAATTACAAAAAATAATTTTATATATTCTAATCTAATTATTATATTTAATTTTAAATAGGAATATTTTTAATTCCAAACTACCCAATCATTTAAAAAATTTAATGTATGAAATATTAGTAGCTGATAAAAAACGTGTTGATGCTATATTTGATAAGTTTTTTATATCAGATGAAGTTGGAGCATCAGGTATAATTTGCTACTACAGTCAGAACTTTTTAAGTGCACTCTCTATAAGTGCACATCCTCTCTAAATACATGCTCAAGTGCTGGCCAAAATATATATTTAACCTCTATAAATGCACTTTTCTTATTATTTTCTATATGCATATTATTAAAGTGCAGTCCAAAAGTGTGCACTTAGAGAGGTCTAACTGTATTAAAAATTAAAATTTATACTTATTTAATTTTTAAAAATTACAGATTGGGGAAACTATTATTCAAAACCATGGCGATTAGCATCCTTAAATCATAATTTTTCGCATATTCTTAAAGAAGACTGGTGTAATGCAGGAGAAACTACTAATGTTGCCGAATCGGCACATGCAGATGCTAACAGAGAAGGAGTTCAAATGAGTTTATTGCTTGCAATTAAGAAGTTTGTATTTGATTTTTTGCTTATTATTTACTTATTTTTATTTTTTTTAGCTAATTTTTTATTTCTTGCTAATAATACAGAGAAAAATGATTAGATGAGCGTTGATTGGCAACATGTGAATGCCAAGATAATTATAATATTCCAAAAACTGGTCGTTCATCAGGTCCAGTAGCTAAAGCTACTCAATCTATTAAACGAATAGGTAAGATAGTTAATTATACTGTGAATTCTCAAAATTTTGAATACCTGCATATTATTTTGAGTATATCTATAGATGTTATTAGATTGATTTTTCTAATTAACATAATAAGCAAAAAATATGTGAATTTATTTATGAATGACCCAGCGTATAGGGTATTTTTCTGCACATGTGATAATCAATGCATTTCTTAGACCCCTCTAAGTGCACGCTCTTGGAACTGCACTTTAATAACTTGCGTATAGAGAATAATAATAAAAAGTGCATTTATAGAGATCAAATAGCCAGCTCTTGAGTGTGCATTTAGAAAGGGTGTGCACTTATAGAGAGTGCACTTAGAGAGGTCTAACTGTATTATAAACTGCCTCTTGTAAGGTAAACTTTGCAAAAAAAAATTTTT
>QKWP01000905.1:72753-89607 GCA_003550325.1 Gigaspora rosea | reverse complement strand
GCATGTTCCAAAAGTTGGATTAGTCCGGACTAATATGCCGGAGTTAAGTTTTATTTGATGAATGCACTTATTACATTTAACTGTAGTTTGTCGTTATGCATAATTAAACTGATACGGGATAAGCTTCCGAAAATAGCAATTCATATTGCGAATTGTGGTCTGCCGCAACTTGAGTTTGCGTGTGGCCATTTGCACCTCTGACTTGCTTTTATTCTCACAGCGATCCTTATCGGGTTAGTGATTGCCATTTAAGGCAGGACATTAAATTCATACTCACCTGAAGTTGGTTGCATCAATTCGGCTTTGAGCTTGATCAAACCAGTTCGGACTGGTTTCCACCATTGGTTTCAGGGGCACCTTCCCCTGCTTGGCATCTTTTCGATCCGTCGACCTCACGTCGACTCGAGAAAAAAACTTGTCGCGATGATCAATAACAGGATTCACGGGTATTGCCGAGAATCTTTTCTTGTTATGTTAATCATGACTGCAAGTATTAACATCTTATTTTAAAATAAAATTTGTGAGAAAGAATAGAATACAGTACATACAAATGTACGAATCCTGTATACTTAATATTCATGTAATATGCACACATATGCATGAATATTACGTAAGTGCATCGCAAAGCAAAAACGCCACCCCGTTACCAATATAATAATCAGCACAAGCATCATGAAAAAGGATTATTTGGCACCGTTATCCCCCCATTCTGCCTTATTATATGGATATGTTCCATACTATTTTGATACTATATTTATGCAGATCAGTGTGGTACAGTTTGATTTTATTGATCATACATCCATACATAAGTATCTGCGCAATGCAGATGCGCGAAACCAGGAACGGGAAGTAGAAATCAGACTATTTTGATTATTCGGTTTGTTTTACATAGGATCTGAAAACTTCAGTCAGTCTGTCTGTTTTTTTTTTTAATTTGCACGAAGAGAAGTTTTTAAGGTTATTTTAATATTCAGGTCTAATAAATACATAGATTAATTATTAATTCAAGATTTATAACTAAGTGCAATGTATATGTGTTCAGTGTTAATTTAGAATATAAAAATAAGGTAATACAAATCTATTTTTAGAGTTGCATGTTTTTCTTAATGATACTTTATTATAAATATTTCTAAAAAATATAAGGATAAAAATTTAAATTTATAATATCGAAATTTAACTTGTTAAAAAAGTAACTAACGATCTCAGTAATTTAGCCAATAAGCTATTTTTATATAATATATAGCTACTTGGTATAATGGACTCTTTGGATTTAAAGAATTCAAAAATTTAGAGAGAAAAAAAGTTCATTATAAAGAATATAAGGAGTATCTAATAGAGATAGTGGTTTTTATTTAGTGGGCTTCTTTTTTTTTTTCTGGAAAGTGGATCTATCTGAAAAATGGCTGATTATAATTTTTTTAACATTAATAAAAACTTTTTTATGAATGTAAAAATGGGTATGAGAGGTTAATTAAATAATAAAAATTTTTAACAAATAAGCTAGATTTTTGTCTTATGAATTTAAAAATGTACAAGGTAATTTAATGTAATTGAAAACGTTGCTATGAATATAAAAGTAACATGAAATTTTTTTTTTTATAAGTATAAAAAATTAGTCAGACCTTTCTAAATGCATCCCCCTAAATGCATAACCTCTTTAAATGCATATTAATTGTCTGGCCCATTAATGGGCTTAATAAATAAGTGCATTTTCTTTATTCTGCATATGCATACTATTTTCTTGGCCCATCTATATAAATCCCTCTATAAATGCATATCACGTGACCACGGGCCAATCAAATCAGGACTACATGTTATGATTTTGTATATTATATGACTTGCTTAATTGATCAACTGGAGAATGGCGAAATGTGGCGAGCTTCCATCTAAAAGTTTTTTTCTTACTAAGTTAATGATACATGTACACTAATTGAAAGTTTTAGAGCTCGTCGAAACGCATCTAACGGTAGTTAAATCATCCAAATCGGCCCAGTGGATGGCGAGTTATCGTCGAAAAACGATTGGCCGACTATATAAAAATCCGTGACGGAAATTACATATGAAAATTACTATAGGCGAAATGTGGCGTGCTTCCATCTAAAACTTTTTTTCTTACTAAGTTAACGATAATGGCCACTAATTGAAAGTTGTAGAGCTCGTCGAGACGCATCTAACGGTGGTTAGATCATCCAAATCGGCCCAGTGGATGGCGAGATATCGTCGAAAAACGATTGGCCGACTATATAAAATCTCTATGTAACAATGCTTGTTTACACAGAGATTTTATATAGTCGGCCAATCGTTTTTCGACGATATCTCGCCATCCACTGGGCCGAATTGGATGATCTAACTACCGTTAGATGCGTCTGACGAGCTCTACAACTTTCAATTAGTGGCTATGTATTGTTAACTTAGTAAGAAAAAAAGTTTTAGATGGAATCACGCCACATTTCGCCTATAGTAATTTTCATATGTAATTTCCGTCACGGATTTTTATATAGTCGGCCAATCGTTTTTCGATGATAACTCGCCATCCACTGGGCCGATTTGGATGATTTAACTACCGTCAGATGCGTTTCGACGAGCTCTACAACTTTCAATTAGTGGACATGTATTGTTAACTTAGTAAGAAAAAACTTATAGATGGAAGCACGACACATTTCGCCATTTTGACTTATAAAAATAAATGTTCTCTAAATGCATACCTCTTTAAATGCATACCTCAGAGCTGGTCCCAATGATATGCATTTAGAGAGGTCTGACTGTATTCAAAAAAACTCTTATGGTGAACTTGTATTATAATAGCTAGATAGTTATATTAAAAAGTATCCTAGCATATTTTTAGGCAAGAAAGAGTAAAAAACAATATAGTTTGGTTTATAATCAGTAAGTGTATAATTAAAGTTTAATATATAAAGTAGGTAAATAAGATTTGATAAATTGAAGCAATTAAAATGAACAAATGCAAATAAGTGGAATATTTTAAAATAGGAAAAAGCATAAGAAGTATGATTAGGTGATAAGTCAAATTGCTACAATGTAACACCTCTGTTAGAGTTTGGGTTAGGGTTAGTAGGTGATATTATACTAAAATTTTGCAAGAAATTTTTTTTGTTAGTGCATAAAAGGTGAAATTTTGACTTTTTTTTAAAAAAAGTAATTGTTGGTTTGATTGTCACATTATACCTGATATTGCATTCTGATTGGCCAATATTGCTAGTAAATGTGAATAACAAACTTCCACCAGCCAAAAATCAGGTTTACTGACTAGATAGTTAGAATAGAATATGCTATATTGTATTGTAGAAAAATTCTTAAACTTTTATCAATTTCATGTTATTTATAAAAAACAGATAAAGATTTGTATTATCAATGATGAGAAATTGTTTGTTTTATTTTATAGTCTTTACACATTATGTTTTAGTTTGTTGTGTTATTTTAGAGTTTTTTATACACTTCAGATTATATATAAAATTTTATTATTTCAATCTTTTATATTACAATCAAGTAGCTAACTTATTGTTTTATATTTTTAATTCATTTTTATTTAACTGTTCTATATTGCTTCTCATTATATGTATTCTAGATTATGGTATTTTATTCATTATTTTATCTATCACTAGCATATATAACAGTAACGATTATATGTGATTGAGTTTGCAACAGAATCATTGTGATTTCTACTAAGTATATAGATAAGTTTGAGTTAATTTTAACTACATCTGTAGTTATCGAAATAACAAGTTCTGTATAAAATTATTTACAATAGAAATTATAATTATTCTAATGCAAACTAATTTACTATAATTATATATTGTGGTTACTAGCAAGTACTGTAAGCTCTTTAGTAGAATTGTTTCAGTAACTCATAATAAAATTATTTCAATTCCAATCAAACTAAGTTAGTTTGCATTGACATTATTATGATTTTTTTATTATAAATTATAGTAAAAATTCAACTACAAAGCTTATTCACTATTCCAGTGATACGAGAGCTGCTAAGAAAAAAAGCCTGTTTAGGCTTTCAATTATATTTTGTATTCAGTTAGAAAATCTACCACAATAATAAATTTTCCAAAGACAGCTAACTATACACAAAATATAATTGAAAGTTCAAATGGCCTTTTTCTCTTGGTAGCACTCATATAGTTGAGTTAGTTTGTCTTGTAATTGTTATAATTTTTATCAGTTACTATAAATAATTTTGCTTAGAACTTGCAATTCTAGTGACTATAAGTTATTAACAAAATTCTGTTATAGAACTTACTGTTCTGGTTGAATTAGTTTACAGTAGAATTTTCATGATTTTTGTCATGTGTTATTGCAAATAAAATTCTGTTACAAAATTTACTTACTATTCCAATAATTATAATATACAGTCAAGCTTGTATGGTTTGCATTAAAATTGCTATGATATTTTATTGAAAATAATTCTTTTATAGAACTTACTTGCTATTTTAGTAGCAACAATATGTGGGTGGTTTGTATTTGAATTGACATGCATCTATTCCGAGTTATGTGCTATAAATAATTTATTACAGAAGTTATTTGCTATATTACTATTAAGACAAGTTAGACTTTGCATTAAAATCATTGCAATTTCTTTACTTAAAAAAATTTTAATATAGAACTTACTTACTATTTTGGCAACTACAAATAATGTTGAATTAGCTTGTATTAAATTAACTTGATTTATTCATGAGTTATTAAAAAAGCTATTACAGGACTTATTTTCTATTCTGATTAAGACAAGTTATATTGGAATTATTATATTTTTTATTGCGAATTAATATAAACAGTGTACTGTTACAGAACTTATTCACTATTCTAGTGAACATAATATATAGTTAAGTTTGAGTTAGTTTGTATTAAAATTGTCATGATTCCTATCATAAGTTACTGTAAATAATTCTAATATAGAACTTACTCACTATTTTGGTGACTACAAATAATGTTAAATTAGCTTGCATTAAATTAATGATTTATTCATGAGTTATTAAAAGAGCTATTAGGGCCATAACAGATATTATGTAATATCTATTTACTATGAGGGTACCCTCCCTCCACATAAGACGATTCTGATTGGTCAATTTTAAAAAAATTTTTGGAGAGTAGCGAAATGTGGCATTCTTCCATATAAAACTTTTTTCTTACCAAGTAAATGATACATGTCCACTAATTGAAAGTTGTAGAGCTCGTCGAGATGCAAGTTAGATCATCCAAATCAGCCAGTGGATGGTAAGATATCGTCGAAAAATGATTGGCTGACTATATAAAATCCCATAATGCAGATTACATATAAAAATCACTATAGGCGAAATGTGGCGAGCTTACATTTAAAACTTTTTTCTTACTAAGTTAATGGTACATGTCCACTAATTGAAAGTTGTAAAGCTCATCAAGATGCATCTAATGGTGGTTAGATCATCCAAATCGGCCTAGTGGATGATAAGATATTGTTGAAAAATGATTGGCTAACTATATAGGTCATGGACTAGGAAAACCTCCTCCAGCATTTTTTTGAAAAATTTGAGATTTTCAATTCAAATTAAAGTGCTGGCTCTTGTTAATGTATAGACTATTTTTTTCTATATTTAATTAATAAATTATCGAGATTTTCAATTCTAAAAAAATAATCCATTGAAAACCTAATTTTGAAGAACATCCAATCAAAAAAGACTAAAAAAAAAATCTTGAATGATATGTAAGAATAATATGGTATTAGAGCAACAAGAAACTTATTTAAAAAATACAGCATAAAAAATTTGAATATTCGCAATGTAGTTATTTTAAACATATTGGTGAAGAAGATGAAGAAAATATTCGGGCACCTTTCAGGAACAAAAATATGCATTAAAAAGTTTAAACAATAACAAGTTTCAATGAAAAAGGTTCAAAATTTTTAAATGTGAGGTAATATTTAATCAAATTTTTGGTAAATTATAATTAATTAATTACCAATTCAGATAAGATCGGCACTATAGCTATATTATTACCATATTTGGAATTGGTGATAAACAAATATATCAACAATATATTAGTAAATCTGTTTTAGGCCTAATAAAAAGTTTTATTTGTACTAAATAAATATTATTTTTTGATATAAGTAAAGTTGTAAAGCAGGTTCTTGTGCATCTACTAGTAAAATTTCATTAAAATCAGACTAGTAGATTAGAAGATATGAGCAAAAACATTTTTAAAATTCTTTAAATCATATAAAAATTTATATATACAGGCCTGATCCAGATTTTGTACTACCTTGTTTATATATTTGTTTTGCCCAATTCTAAATATAGAAATATTGTTGATCTTATCTGGTTGGCAATTAAATGTTTACTAACTTTTTATTTATTGGGAATTTACATTATTTATTTAACCATAATGGCTTTGGACAGGTTATATCTTGAAATTTTATATTCATATATTTTCTTATTTCATAGTAAAGATATTCTTAACATTCCTTTGATAAAATTTTTAAAGAAATTTTATCGAGATCCTCATTAATATCAAATTTATTTTTTAGAATATTAAATGTACTATCCCTTAAACTGTAATCCAGGCAAATTTGCCTGGATTTTTTTTAGAAATATTATATTTTTTTAAATAAAATAAAAACTTATTAAGCATATGGGGTATACTTTATTTATAGAATATTTTCTTTAAAATATATTTTATAAACTTTATTATGAAAATTTTTTAAAATTATTAATAAACTTTAAAGCAATAAAACTTTAAAGTTTTATTTTAAAACTTTTACTATAAAATTTTTCTTTAGGTTTTCTTAAATTTTATATGTTTCCATCTATAAAAAAAATTTTACTTCTAATACAAGTCCTAATTTTTACAAGTAAATCACAAAAGTTGCAATAATAAAAGTTGTAATCCTTTTTATAAACTATATCATGCTGTTAAATCAGGAAGCTAGAGCTAATATTTATAGAGTTCGCCAAGAAAAAGTAGATAATTTTTTTGGATAAAAAATTTTTTAAAATTTGTCTATTTTTAGCTTATTAGCAACTTAAACTTTTTTTCTTATAATATAAAATTAAATACTACTATAATATAATCCTTATTTTCAAATATTATCAAAAAAATTTTAATTAAATATCTTAAGTTTTAAAAAATATAAATCATAAGCATATTTATAGCAATTTTCCAGGCAAATTTGCCTGAATTTGTTTATAATTTAAGGGATAGGTTCTGTCATCGGGAAAATAAATAAGGCGTAGATCTGCACAAATCTGCAACCCTGGAAAATTTTAACAAATTTTGCAATAACTTGTGATCCAGTGGTCCAAATTTAACGATTTTGGCACCATTCGATTCGTCTCGATGAAATGGATCGAAAGGTATCAAAATCATTGAATTCCAATTACTAGAACACAAGAAAATTCTATTTATGTGAATTTTATAAACATTGAACGATCTTGCCAACCAGTAGTTCAAATTTAATGATTTTGGTACCATTCGATTCCTCTCGATGAGACGGTTCAAATGGTACCAAAAAATGTCAAAATTGGATTACTAGTTAACAGTCTACTGAGATGTCACACTATATTACACCCTAAATTTTTTACTATATAAATTTATATTAAAAACATATAAAATTACTATATAACTTTAAAACCAAGATTCTTTGGATTTACAAACCAATTATTTTCAAATTTTGATATTAAGTATATCAAGAATAGTAGAATACTACCACTTAAAACAGGTTTTAAAATTCCTAAAAAATTGAAGACTTTACAAATAAAATTTTATAAAAAAGAAAAATTTGCCAAATTTGAAACTACTATTATATGTAAAATTTCATGCTAAACAAAGTTTGCTTAGATGACAAAATTGGTTGCCTTAATAAAAAAAAAAAGTTTGCTATATACTAAAGCTAAAAATTTCAAAATTTCTATATTCAACTTTTTTTTTTGTTAAAAAAATCTAGATTGGGCTTGTAAGTAAAATTGTTCAGCATGAAATTTTATTACAATAATAAAGGGTAGAATTCAATTTTTTAAATATTTTACTAAGTAAAAAATTGAATCAAAGTTTTTTGCAAAAAAAATTTTTTTTTTGCGAAAAACTTTGATTCAATCTTTTACTTAGTAAAATATTTAAAAAATTGAATTCTACTCTTTATTATTGTCATAAAATTTCATGCTGAACAATTTTACTGACAAGCCCAATCTAGATTTTTTTTAACAAAAAAAAAAGTTGAATATAGAAATTTTGAAATTTTTAGCTTTAGTATATAGCAAACTTTTTTTTTTATGAAGATAACCAATTTTGTCATCTAAGCAAACTTTGTTTAGCATAAAATTTTACATATAATGGTAGTTTCAAATTTAGCAAAATTTTCTTTTTCATAAAATTTTATTAGTAAAGTCATCAATTTTTATAGGAATTTTAAAACCTGTTTTAAGTGATTTATTCTACTATTTTTGATATAATTAATCTCAAAATTTGAAAATAATTGGTTTGTAAATCCAAAAGAATCTTGGTTTTAAAGTTATATAGTGTTTTTAATATAAATTTATATAGTAAAAAATTTAGGTATAACATCTCAATAGACTGTTAACAAGTTATTCGTAAAAAACGATTTGTGGCGCAGTTCTGCGCAGAAATTTAAATTTCTTTTTTAAATTTCTGCGCAGAACTGCGCCGCAAATTATTTTTTATGAATAACTTGTTAACCAGTAATCCAATTTTGACATTTTTGGTACCATTCGAACCGTCTCTTCGAGAGGAATCGAATGGTGCCAAAATTATTAAATTTGGACTACTGGTTGGCAAGATCGTTCAATGTTTATAAAATTAACATAAATGGGATTTTCTTGTGTTTTAGTAATTGGAATTAAACAATTTTGGTACCATTCGATGCGTCTCATCGAGACGAATCAAATGGTACCAAAATAGTTAAATTTAGACCACTGGATCACAAATTATTGCAAAATTTGTTAAAATTTTCCAGGGTTGCAGATTTGTGCATATCTGCGCCTTATTTATTTTCCCAATGGTGTGCTTCTGATTGACATAATATAATACTTTTCCCAGATTTTTAAAAGTAAATAAAAAATTGTATTTTAAAATACTAGGTAGCTCTTTAAAATGTGGTTTTAAAAATTTAGCAAAATCATAATATGCACATTCTTCACCATTATTATAACAAATTCCGTTGTTAGCACCATTTTTTGTTAATTTGTTAATTACTTTTTTAACGTCATCTATCGTGTTAATAACTGTTTTTCAAAAAAGTGTTTTAATATTACCAAAGTATCTATCACATATAAACTTAGTGTGTCCAGTTACTATAAAATTTATCTCAATCGTATCATACATTCCAACTAATGTAAACCAACACCAAAAATATAATGAGAGATTATTTTTGTTCTATGCAGAACAATTATTACAAGTAATTTTTAAGTGTTTTTCGTTGTTATAAAATCATCGCAATCCATTATAAACAAGGCAAATTGTTGTATTCGCTCCTTTTACCTGTTTCTTGGGGAAATTCATTTTCAGCAACAATATAATTTAATTGTTGAGCAGGATTTTGTTCAGTATTACAAATACCAAAAATATGAGCTTGAAATGCAGATTTAAAATATTCGTACCAATTTGTTGAGGAGAATATGGTACTGGAACATTTTGTGCCCAATCGTAACATACATGTGCTGTATCAGGCAATATTGTACTTGTTAAAATATTGTTACAATAATATTCTCGTTCTATTTCTGCCTTTTTTTTATGATCATCTAACTTTTTTTGTACTAATTCTTTCACTTCATTATAATTTGCACTTCAAATTTTAATCTTTAAAGTCTCGCATATTTCACATAAATCTGTACCAGGTGTCATAAATTTAATATGCAGTAATAATTCTTTCCAAATACGAACAAAGCTTTTATAACTAATTTTATCGAATGGTTTTTCAGGAAAAATGTCAAGACATTTGATAAAATTAGTATATACTTTAGTATAATCTTTCTCAGTTGGTAAATAAATTATTGTTTGCATATCATTATGTAAATATTGACCTGGAGAAGGATATCCATAAATGTTAGCATAATTACTAATAAATGTAGAAACTAAAGTTGATACAGTTTGATCAATTTTTGTACGATTTTTTTAATTAGGAATTCGCTTTGTATTGCCATGTAATCATTCAACTAATCCATTAGCTATCAAATTTTTTTAACTTGGGAAAGATAATCATTTCTAACTCCAATTAACTTGAGATATATATTTTTACAGAGTTTAATATCATTATTAAATTAATAATTAAAATTCTGTTTTTTATTTGCTTTATTATATTCAAATGCCATAAGCTGACCCATTAAACTAAATCCAATTCTTTTTTATCTAAACTATGAAATTGCATATGTCATTCAAAAAATCATTTAAATCTAACTTTTTCACAACATTGAAAGGTTTTTTTCATTCAGCATTTACAGTTTTTTGATTGAAAAAATTTCCATAAATCTTGGGCAATTTCTTGTACTAACTCATTGTCTTCATAATTGTTTAAATCTAGTTCATCTAAAGAAATATATATTGAAAAAAATATATTTTCTTTATTTTCATTTAATGCTATTGTTGTAAATAAAAATCTTATTACTAAAGAACAAGGTTAATGAACGATAAACACGTAATCAATTTATAACGAAATTTGTATCACATAATTAGACGTCTAAAATAAATCAAAAATTCAAGGGAAAAACAACAAAATTTTAGGTAACACAAACATTTAATCACTATTTTCTCAAAACAGAAACTACCCTTCGTAGGGGGTTTTCCTAGTCCATGACCCATATAAAATCTCTATGTAAACAAACATTATTTACATAAAGATTTTATATAGTTGACCAATCGTTTTCCGACGATATCTCGCTATTCACTGGGCCGATTTGGATAATCTAACCACCATTAGATGCGTCTTGATGAGCTCTACAACTTTCAATTGGTGGACATATATCATTAACTTAGTAAGAAAAAAGGTTTAAATAGAAGCATGCCACATTTCGCCTATAGTGATTTTTATATGTAATCTGCGTCATAGAATTATATATAGTTAGCCAATTGTTTTTTGACGATATCTTGCCATCTACTAGGCCAAATTGGATGATCTAACTACCATTAAATGCAACTCGACGAGCTCTACAACTTTCAATTAGTGGACATGTATCATTAACTTAGTAAGAAAAATAATTTAAGATAGAAGAACACTACATTTTGCACTCTTCAGTTGACAGGTATATTATCAATTAATAAAAATATAAAATTTGGCATCATGCAAATTTTACTAATGAAATATACCTTTGGCTACTAAATAAACTTTCTTGCACTCAAAAATACATCATTTCAGTATATAATTATATTTTAAATAAGTTTAATTAGTGCCAAAAATTATAATATATTAGTAATATATTATATTATATATTAGGGGTCTTAGCTGGGTCGGGTCTGACCCAACCCGACCCGGGTCAGACCCAACTCAGGTCGGGTTGGGTCAGATCAAACCCAGGTCGGGTCAGACCTGGGTCAGAAAAATCCTGGGTCGGGTCAGACCCGGGTTAATGATGGGTGACGTATGATGAAACCATTTCATTGCAAAAATAAATAAATAAATAATTTATTTATTATAAAAAAGTATTCATCTGATAAAAAGAACTTCGTACGTACAATTTTACAGGCAAATTCTCGTGATCTAGTGATTGGTAGGGATTGGAACTATCTAAAATTTTTCTTAATCGTTTTAATCGATTAACCATTTAACCGTTTAATTGGCCGACATTAAAATAATCCCGGCTCATGACGAACATAATTCTGCTTGGAACTATAGAGCAATTTTTAAACGGTTAAACAGTTCCAATCCCTAGTGATCAGGATCTGCATCATTTTAAAGTATGTATGCAGTGATCACAGATTGGAATTTGGGTTTCCCAAGTTCCTATTGGTTGAGCAAATTTTGTCACTCATTGAATGCTATAAAAAAGTATCAATTCGAATAATTGGTTTGTAATTGTTTTTTCCGTAAAAGTAAATGTTTATTCAAATATTTCTTCTCATTAATACTAGTTCACAATCGAACTTCAGAAGCTCTTTAGTAAATATGCAGTATTAGCAAAAGTCCTCATTCAGCAGTTTTACTTGAATCATTTCATTGCAAACTGAAATAAACGTATATGAGGACAGCCAAGTAGGAATTAAAATTAGGGTAGCTGTGCAGCGCATGACACCATGCAGAACTAGTACAATCCCACGCAACAAGTTCAAAAACTCATGTTTGAATTCATAACGAAATAAACAAAATTTTATCAGCCGTAAACCAATCCTATTTTTGCCGGTCTTATTGATTTAAAAAAAAAGTAAGTAATCTACATTTTTTATTATGATCACTTGGTCAGATGACTGTATTAATGCAAAAGGAAAAATATAAAAACTGTATGGTCAGTTGCGGGCACTACGTAAAGTGTCAGGGTATCTCTTTAAATGTTTCTTTCTAAAACTATTCACATTTTATAACAAATTATATATTCATAACTACCTAATATGTCGTAGCAGCTTAATACTAACTCAGCCATTGTATCTTTCACGAAACCTATAAAGCATTATATATACCATAGCATGTGAGTGTGAATTGCTATCCTTATCACCAAACAAGAAGTCGTTGCACTACCACTGCTGATGCAGAGCAAAACATCAAACAGTAAGTCACCGCACTGCCATCACCACTGTTGGAGCATAACCAGGTCATAACAGTTCATATTTCTAAGTATAATTATTGAAGTTATATGACTGAGGTCATATGACTTTACTATTTGAACCTAGTAATATGACATGACCTCCAATACTAAACTAGTCATCACAGCCCCTGGTGCCCAATTACCAAATGAAAGGCCCTTACATCGAAATTGTCATTGTCTACTTATAAAACAATGGGTCCTTTCACTGCTATTATTGTGGAGTCTAATTTAAGAATGAGGTTCTGCATTGCACTTGTATAGGATTCGGAATGGACCGGTCTACCGCCGGACCCTACACTAATAGCCACAGGCCTAATCACGAAAGGTCCTCACACTGTTATTGCCATGGAGCTCAACCATCAAAAAAGATCCTTGAAGTCTATCAGTGCTGATCATCAAATAAAGGCCCTTGTACCGTTATTGTAACGAAACTTACTCATGAAGTAGCGGGTTCTTGTATTGCTATTACCATAGTGTCTCATAACAAATACGAGATATCTGCTTTGCTCTTCTAACCTCGGAGCCTAATCATCAAATTATGTTCCTCGCACTATGATCACTTTTGAGCACAACCACCAAACAAAAGATCCTCGCATTGCTATCACTTCGGAGCCTATTCACTAAATGTTGCATTGCTATCTCAGCCACAAAGCCAAACAAGTGATCCTTGCACTGTATTACACAAATGTGTACCTAATCACCAAATCATATGAGGTCTCTGCATTGCCTGTAATGGTCGCGGAGCCATCAGTGCTTGTTGATAACTAAAAAAGTGACAAAGCATTACTCTCAGCAACCTCAACCATACATAATTACAATATTAGCCAGAAAAAATAACTGCGTCTAACAAGGCACCATAAGGATCACGGCATAAAAACCATAAGGGTTGAAACGAAAAATTGATTGGATTCCGTAAGTCACCACATTTCAACGATACTCATGCACCGATAAGCTTATTTTGAGACGATTTATTTACAGACAACTTTATTTCATAAACAGCATATTTCATCAATAGCTCATATTACTTAATTCTAATTCCCAACTTAATCCTCACAATATTGACTAGTATTACTTTGCAAAATGAGCTATCGGCAAAATATTTTTGTCTATAAAACGAACTTGTCTGTAAATTAATCATCTGCAAAATAAGCTTGTCAATAAATGAGCGTCAGCGTAATATGACAATTATAGGTGTATTGAGTGAAACCAGATGAAACTAGTTGATAAATGAAATTATTTTATTATGTAAATAATGAAATACGAAAACACGCTCAAAAAACACTAATGAAAATAAAATAAAAATTTGATCAGTAGCGTTAGCTTTACATCATAAAACTTGAAATTAATGATATCAGTTTGTACCATAATGATAAATTTCGAAATTAATAACCAAAACGATAGCTTTGCATCATAATAAGTGATCTACATACAGAATTATATCATACAGTATGTAAAAATCTTAACTCCTTCCAAAAATAATTCATTACTCCTACTAAAAAAAGATTTGCAAAAATCTACATAAGTGATATCAAAAAGTTATCCCTACCATATTTCATGTTACATGGGGAACGTGATCGTACTGGTATTACCGTCAGTTGATGAATTTCGAAATTAAAATTAGTGATGCCAGCTTTGCATCATAGTGTGCGATTTGCATATGAATTATATATAGGTAATTATTTTTGAATCCAGACCAATTTATATATATATCGTAGTAATATTTTAGTCTGGATTCAAAAATAATTACCCATATTTTATATATACTGTAAGTAAAAATTTCAACTCATTCCAAAAACGAATAAATGTAAATAATTACTCCTACTAACAAAGGACTTTTAAAAAACAGGATAAGTGACATCAAAAAAAGTTGAAGATGTTTTACAAGAAATGTGATCGTACTGATATTTTAGCTTTAATTTTTATTTATTTATTTATTTTATTAAACTATGTTTTATTTTTTTTATTTTATTTTTAAATTATTTTATTTTAACCGTGAAATAACGCATAGAGTTATTTCGAATTTCGGCCTTAATTTAGGCCGATATTCGAAACAACACCCCATTGCGTTATTTCGTAGTTATGCAGTATTTTATTTTTTTTTAATTTTTACCAGGGACATCAAAGGGGAAGAGGAAGGGGTGATGTTAACAGAAAACTTAATTAAACGGTTGCCAAAATCATTGCGTCACCCATCATTAACCCAGGTTCAACCCGGGTTGGGTTGGGTTGGGTCAGACCCAGGTTGGGGTTGACATGAGGCGGGTCAGACCCGGGTCGGGTTTGGCATGAGGCGGGTCAGACCTGGGTCGGGTTTGACATGAGGCGGTCAGACTCAGGTCAGGTTTTGACCCAAGTGGGTCTGGCCCGGGTCAGGCCCAAACCCGACCCAACCCGACCCATTAAGACCCCTATTGTATATATAATTATATATCTATACCA
Source organism: Gigaspora rosea (assembly GCA_003550325.1). Classification (NCBI taxonomy): domain Eukaryota; kingdom Fungi; phylum Glomeromycota; class Glomeromycetes; order Diversisporales; family Gigasporaceae; genus Gigaspora; species Gigaspora rosea. Next base: position 74,428 of record QKWP01000905.1, on the reverse strand, counting down.
CCTAATTCTGAGTTTGTCCTTTTAAACGGTTTTGATTTGCTGCAACCGATTTTGGAAACTTCTAAACAGAAATAATTGTGGGAATTTCGGGTCTGTGCGCTTTAACGTTTTTTGATTGGTCGTACCTGAAGAATGTAATCTAACGTGGAAAACTAACATAAATACGTATAATGATTATGATGATTATCACAGCGAGTACTTATTATAGCTTTTGAGTAATTGTTATATCATTTTTTATAATTATATACTATCATATCATTTTTAACACACTTATTAATGCACTCTCAAAATTCGGACTAAAAAAGTCTATCAAATGTTTCATATAGTGGTCTCGAGTTCGATAACAAGTGCAAAAATAAATGCAAGTGCAAAAACAAGCACGAGAACAAGAACAATTACAAAATTAAGTGCAAGTGCAAGAACAAGCAGATTAATTATCTACTAATTTATTAATTATTTTATTAAAAACTACAATAAAGAAATCAGAGATCCGCCCTGAACGCTAATTGGTCTTTTATTCGTAATTAATTGGATGGCTCATGACACGTGCATTTATGTCATTCTGATGTAATCTATATGCACGGTTCATTGTGTTAATAGTGACGACTACGTTTAAATATTATTAATTGGTCAACTTTGGGAAAATTTATTTTTAGATACTGTTAATAATGACGACAGTGTTTAACTTACCAATTTTATTATAACTATAAATTAATTTTTGGTTGTTTTTATTGGCTACATCCATAAACGTGACTAATTTGTGGGAAAATTTTTAGTAATCCTATTTAAAATTGTAATTACGATATTTGAGTCGGTCAGATATTTTCATCTAACATTAAACCACACGAAGTTGATTTTTCGGTTTGTTTTGTGAATTAATAAACTTTGGTCTGTCAGTCGCTATTTTTTCGTTTTAATTTGCTGTGAATTTAAAAATAATGTTCATATCCAAAATTAAGTTACAAGGTGTTAATATTTCGTTTTGCATTACACGAAATCTGAAAACATCAGTAGTTAATCAATCGTTTTTTTTTTTTTGATTTACTGTAAATTAATAGAATAATGCTCACATCCAAGATTAGACCACGCAAAGATGATTTTCTGTTTTGCGTTATATGAATTTGAAAACTTTGGTGGGTCGATCGGTTTTTTTTTTTTTTTAAATGTTGATTTTTTGTTTTATTACAAGGAATCTAAAAACTTCGGTCAGTCAGTCGTATTTTTTTTTACTTTACAGTAAATTTACAATAAATTAATGGAATAATGGTAACATTTAAAATTAGGCTACGAAAGTTGATTTTCGCTTTACGTTACATGGAATTTGAAAACTTCGGTTGGTCTGTTTTTTTTTTCTTTTTTATTTTTTTATTATTATTATTATTATTATTATTTTTTTTAATTTACTGTGAATTAATAGAATAATATACGCATCCAATATTAAGCTACTTAATGTTGATATTTCGTTTTGCATTACATGGAATCAGAAAACTTCAGTAGTTAGTCGATTGGGGGTTTTTTTTGAACACATCTAAAATTAAGCCACGCAAAGTTGATTTTTTATTTAGTGATACATGAAATCTGAAAATTTGGTCGGCCTGTCGAATTTTTTTATTGTTTTTTTTTTTATTTTTTTTTATTTTTTTTTATTTTTTTTTATTTTTTTTTATTTTTTTTT
>QKWP01000905.1:28621-72595 GCA_003550325.1 Gigaspora rosea | reverse complement strand
CCCCTGGCAAAAGACGAAACCCTAGCGAAAGGCGAAACCTCTGGCAAAAGGCGAAACCCCTGACGAAAGGCGAAACCTTGGCAAAAGTTAATAGGAGAAGTTTGTTTGATTGGATGGCGTGATCAATTGTCCAGGTAACTTATTTATATAGTTTAAGTACTTTTTGAGAACATGACGTTTACTAATAAAATTCACTGCAAGTGGATTATATTTTTATATTAATGCTGTTGAAAAGCCATCAAATACAACTATTGGAACTACAGTTGTTAGGTGAAACTGTTTTGTGCAAATGACAAAAGGCGAAACCTAAACCCGGCGAAAGACAAAAGTGGCGAAATTCTGGCGAAAGGCGAAACCCCTGGCGAAAGTCAAAACCCCTTGCGAAAGTGAAACACTGGCGAAACCCCTGGTGAAGGTCTAAGCTCTCAGCAAAGTTTAATTCTCTAAGGGAAAGGGCTGAGATATGTTGACGAATGAAAATATTTGCGTATGCACAGTATGTGCTCATATAAAGAAATGTACCTAAGCCATGTTTGAGAATGAAATATTTACATGTGGCTATTAAAAATAAAATATGGTTATTAAAAACAGCATATGAATTATTTGAAGAAATATTCATACGTACCTAAACTGCTGGTGAATGAAAATATTTGCATGTAGTTATTAAGTACACATGTTGCTTTTATAAAGAAAAAACATAAGCCAAAATCGGAAGTGAATTTATTTGCGTATGGCTATTGAGCACTGCATGTGACTATTATATAAAAAGTTTTAAGATTTTTTTATTCAATTAATTAAACAATATTTATTGTTAAGTTGATAAGATTTTTTTACCATTTTGTTTTTATATAGTAAGTAGCTTATTAATAATAATAATATTATTCTAAATCTTATAGTTAATTTTAAATGTTGGGAAATAATTGTTATATTATTAACTTATGATTGGTCAAATATAGAAAATTCAGATTGTTAAAAATAAAAAGTAGAATTACGTATAAGTTGTGAAGAAACTATTTGCATAACAAACAAATTATTAGCATTGGATTTAAATTATATAGAAGCTTTAGTAATGTTACATATAAATAGTTTATTAGATACTGTATAGTCGCGAAATAACGCGCGGGAGCGTTATTTCAAATTTTGACCTAAATCAAGCTTAATTTGGCCGAAATTCGAAATAACGCTCCTGTGCGTTATTTTGCGACTACACGGCAGTAATTCTCATGAATATTTATTATTTAATTTATATATATCGTAATTGAAGTTAATATTTGATTTTCGCTTGATGTTGTATCATTTGCTTTGAGTTACCAATTTAGGCACACTAATCAAAATTAACCCCTGAACTTAGATCTTTTTGAACGCGTTAGTTAGCATGTTTAGGCAGTTTATAAAAACGAACGGTGTAAAGGATGACCATACCAGGTATTTTCCAAGATATAGGATACTATTCATTGAACTTTGATATGATTGTACCTGCATTCACTTATTTGCACGGGTAAAACAAACTCCTGGATTGGAGATAGCCAATTGGAGAGTGTAACTTTACTATTCCGGATCAGCCTGACAAATGTAAAAGAAGAAAAAAGCGAAAATATACAAAAACTAATGTTTAAATTGATCTTGGAGCACAAATTAAAAATGACGGGAATGAAGTTTATATAGCAAACACCAGTATAACCATATAGCCTCTAACCTTAAGGCTCTAACCCTAACCTTTTATTTCACGCACTTAATTTATTTACTAAATTGGATTTCCTTTTTTTGATTTCCCGCGCAAATAAATTATGCCCGGATTAGAAATGAGCAAGGTAATTTACTTATTACGTAAAAGTTATGCCAATTTACTAAAAAATATATTTACAACTAATAACATACTAAGGAATTATTTGACTTTTACGTAATAGGTAAATAACTTTGCCCATCTCTAACACGAATATAAATGCTTACAGCGTAAATCTCATAGAGGGATCTACCACATAGCACTTTACGGTAGTTTCAATGCCTTTTGTTACTTTATTACCTTTCTTTAGTTCGTTACCTTTTGATCTTTCGCCACTTTCGCCAGTTTCGCCATCTTTCACCAGTTTCGTCACCTTACGCCAGTTTCGTCATTTCGTCTTTTAAAATTTTTTTTGGCGAAACCTCTAGGTTCCGCCTAACAACTGTACCTCCCCCAACATTAAACAAGCCAATAGAAAACGAGTATAAAAAATATAAATAAATCACAAAAAAAAAAAAAATAATAATAAAAATAAAACGAGTATAAATGAACCCAAATAAGGTACATTTTGAACCTAATTTAGGTCTGTTTAATTTTAGTGTTTGTTTATCCCCCAAGCAAATATGAAAAAAGGGGACATAAAACGAATCTTTAAATTCAAACGGCCTTACTGTAAATTAATAGAATAATCACAAAATTAAGTCACGCAAAGCTGATTTTTTGTTTTGCGTTACATTAAAATTAAAACTTTGGTAATTAGTCAATTTTTTTTTAAATAATTTACTGTAAATAATAGAATAATATTGACATCTAAAATTAAACCGCACAAAATTGATTTTTTGTTTTGCATTACAAGGATTTGAAAACTTTGATCAGTCGCAGATTTTTTTCATTTTTTTTTTTAATTTATGTAAACTAATAATGTTTACGCGAAGTTAATTTTTTTATTTTATTACATAAATCTGAAACCTTCGGTCAGTTGGCCGCCTTTGTTTTTTTTTTTATTCTTATTTTAAATTTACTGTAAATTAACAAAATAAGGATCACATTTAAAATTAGAGCTATGCGAAGTTGATTTTCGCTTTACATTACATAGAGCCTAAAAACTTCAGTTGATCAGATAAAAAACAAATAAGATGGGTGGCGCAAATGCGCCACCCATCGCACTAGTATTATATATGTGTAACATAACATAAGACTTTGGCTTACCCCGTCCCCCATGATATTATGTAATATCTGTCACGGCCCTTACAGGACTTGTTTTCTATTTGTATTAAGACAAGTTATATTGGAATTATCATGTTTCCTTCACAAATTAATATAAACAGTATCTTGTTACAGAACCTATTTACTATTCTAGTAAACATAATATATAGTTAAGTTTTGAGTTAGTTTGCATTAAAATTGTTAAAATTTCTATCATAAGTTACTATAAATAATTCTATTATAGAACTTACTCACTATTTCAGTAATTATTAATTTGTATTAGAATTGTTGTGATTTCTATTATAAGTTACTGCAAATAATTTGTTACAAACTTACAATTATAGTAATTATGATATATAGATTAAAATATGTTACTTTGTATTGTTACTCATGTTTTTCTAGTAACCATAGTGTGTTTAATATGAGTTAGTTTGCATCAATTGCAATTTGCAAAATCAGTTATTTTTGATTAAAGTTGTAAATTGCAGCAGACCTATACAATTATCTGATTGTTGTCCAATTGCGCAATTTTAAGAAACAATTTTAGCGAGTATGACTTCATTTAACAAAGATATGAAAGTCTTATATTTAATGTTGAACTTTTGTCTAAAAAATAACTTTACAATTATACAATTGGATGTCAAACAGGTTATTGTATAGGTGAGCAGTGTTCTATACAATTAGATCGAATTTCAATAAATTATGAAGTACTAAAAATTCTGTTATAATTTATTCACTATTCTAAATAAGATGAGTTATTAAATAGTTAAAATATATTTGAAAAGTTCTTTTTACATGAACTCTATATTTATAATGCTATTATAGTTTCTAGAAGTGCACCTTCTAACAAACCAAAAATTGTATAGTGCATGTACTCTAGAATTGGCATCATGTGATCAAGGTGGCCAACTTTAGGGTTCTGGATATTTCTGAATAGAAATTCAGTAAACATAAAAGATGAGCAGGTGTTTTCAAAAATTTCTGAAATTATTTTTCAAATTTATAGAAAAAATTTTGTTGATATAGAAAATTTAAAAATTTTGTCGATATTGTTGATATAGAAAATTTGTTATTTATTCAGATCAATTCTAAATTAAAAAAGAGTCGATAGTTGATATAGATTAAATAGAAGTTGATATTGAAAATAATTCAGATCCTAAATTAGAAAATTTTAATTAAAAGTCAGTTGATAGAGTTGATATAGATTAAATAGAAGTCAATAGTCAATATAGAAAATAATTCAGATTCTAAATTGGAAAATTTTAGATGGAAATCATTTTTATTTTATACAGTTTTTTTTACATGATAGTCCATTGATTATTTTTTAGATCCTAAATTGGAAGATTTAAATGGAAATTAAAGTCCTTTTTTTTATATAATTGATAGTGTATCAATTATTTATTCAGAAATAAGTATAATATATTTTTTTTTTAACTTAGGCAATCTCGCCGGTGCATCCTTTATTAAGACTTTGCAATGATACATGAATATACAAATTGTAACGAGAATACAACTAGCCACTCGTACACTTTTAGTGTCTAATTTAAGTAGTCCGCCCAAAGGTTCTATACTAGCTGCCATACCTACAACCCGCTACGGGTATTGCCTATTTAAACCCCCTGATTATCAATTTTGCCTACCCAATCATACTTAACAAGTAAGTGCTTGACATCCCCTGGCTGCTTTTAAAGTGCCCAGAAGCGATCTGCCGCACCAGACCTAATCTACTTAATTCGACGTATCTGGAAGTTAACCTCATGATCCATGTCCCACACACTTCAACACGAGGTTTTTTCAGCCACCTATCGGTAGCCAAATTGGCCCTTATTAGGTTCATTTCGATCCCGGCACCCACCTTCTTTTGGTAGTACCGTCGTAGATTTTCACTATTATCTCCTAATTCGGGACTTGCCAAATGGGTTTCCATTTCTCCGGTTCCCTAGATTTTTCGGTGTAACAGTAACACCATTGTGCCGTAGCTCCCATTCAAGATGGTGGAACCAAGGTAACAGGCTTTTAACCCAACTGATCTGAGCCACATGGTTACCGAACACAGGCCTATATTCAAAACGTCAACAGTGGGATTCGAACTGTCGAACTGCCGCTTGGGGGTAACACCTTGACCACTTCTCTAAAGCGCCCATACCCTGAAATAAGTATAATAATAACAGTAACAATAAGTTATTTTAAACAGAAAAAAGCAGGAAAAAACATTTTTTTTTTTACACAATGCATATTGATATGCGAAAAAAAAATGATATCATGATCATAGTCAAGGGCCAAAAATGAATAAATATACTGGTAATATCATTTACTTTAAGAGACTAATGAAGTTAAAGGTTGAGCTTTGAGCTATAAAGTTATATATATGGATAAGGTGCAACAGAGTGAATTGATAAATAACTAAGAATTCAACTTATATATATGAACATTTATATTCCTTTAAATCTATTACTAAACGATTCATAGAAAAAAAGAATAAAAAATAAATAAAAAATAAAGAATGAAAAAATAAAATAGATAAATAATTAAAAAAAATTAAAATTAAAAATTAAAAAAAAATTAAAAAAAAGTTTGATAATTACTGTAATACCAACTCAATTTAATCTCGGTTACAAAATTTTGATTGGAACAATTAGACTTTGAATTCATTTTATTGTACTACCACTATTACCCTCCCAAACAAGAGAAAGCAGCAACTTAAAGCTGCTAGGGCAAAGAAGTGCACAAAGAAATCGCATGTATTCTGTGAACAACAGATTATGAGGATCTGGTTTGGTCGGATCAGGATATTGATGAAAGAGCTTCTGAATATTTTGCTATTTTATTAATCCTAGTAAAAATAAAAAGATCTGAAACCTTCAAGTAGGCCTTCAACTTACGTTGGAGGTTCTAAAAGAACTCAAAGACGCAAAAAAGTAGAGCTAAAAAAGGCTGCATAATATACTTGATCTATCACTACCTAATTTGCTCCCAATTTAATATGTGAATTATCAATGGAATTACATGTATTGACAGAAGTAGAATCAATGAAAATGGAACCAGTAGATATGGAATCAGTGGAATCAGTGGAGATGGAATCAGTAGAATCAGTAGAGGTGGAATCGGTGGAGATGGAATCAGTAGAAGTGGAATTGGTAGAGGTAGAATCAGTAGAGGTGGAACCAGTAGAGATGGGATTGTTAGAGGTGGAACTAGTAGAGGTAGATGAAAGAACAAAAATGAGGTTGGCAATTGAGGAGTTAGATTGAATGTTAAAAAAGAATAACGATAAAATGGATAAAGGTGTAAGGGTTCGTTTGCAAGTGTTATTGCAATACTTATAGTTAAAATACCAGGATCGGACTAGAATAAATGCAAGCACAATGATTGCCAGTTCATTAGGATAGTGAGATTATAAAGCTCAATATATTGGTGCATAGGCTCAAAATTGGGTCAAGTGGCGAAAACTTCCAAAAGAGAACCATGGTAAATTTATAAAAGTATCAAATCTTCTTAATGATGAGAGGATATCCATGAAAGTATGCATTTTTTTATAGCATTTTAATTTGTAATTCATGATTATTATATTTAAACAGATAATATCATATCTAAGAAGTTATAAGTTTAGTATGAATCTGAAAATTTTAAAGAACTACATTAAGAATGAGGTATTTCTGTCTTTAGGCATTGAAACAAAAGCAACTATATGCGAGAAAACAGCATGAAAAGGGCTTAGAAAACTGAAATGACAATGTAAAAAATAGAAAAAAGATATATATGTAAATGAACATGAATGAGAAAAGGTAGTACAATATAGGCAGACAGATTTTTTGCCAATAATGAGTGAGTTGGAACCCCTCCTTCTCAAATATGATAACAAAGACTTACTATACTAATTGAGAAGGACATTCCTCCTAAAAAAAAGCGGCATTGTGTAATAATACATAATGAGACAACATTATCCACAAATGATAATGAAAAATCAGGATAGGGCCTGAAGGTTTTGTATTAGAGATTGTAATTTGGTTTTTTTTTATTTGCAAACCAATCTCACACCATTCTAATTATTAATAGGTGAACAAAAAATATATCCAAAAGGACAGAGCAGGGGCATTTATGTTAGCAAATTTTTGTGTGAACTACTAGGTCGTACTCATTTAACTGAAGAACGACATGCAGCCCATTCTGAAATCCTAAACTGTTATATTATGGAACTGTTAGAAATTGGTGCAAACTACAAAGATTATTGGAAAGTCAAATTGCTAGCCAAGTAACTTGAATGGGTGATTGACATTTTGGAGATTGCACTTCCGAATACAATATTTGTCTTTAGATTCGATAACAGTACCAACTATAGAGACTTCGCTAAGTAGTATTCCAAATCGAAAATCGATTAACCCGATTAATCGATTAATTGACGATTAATCGATTGACTTTTCAAATGTGCAATTAATAGATTAATCTGATTAATCGATTAATTGATTAACCAATTAATCGATTAACCTGATTAATTGATTAATCGATCAATCGATCAATCGATTAATCGATCAATCAATTAATTGATTAATCGATTAATCAATTGACTAACTAATTGACTAGTCGATTAACTAACTACTGTATAGCACTGCCTATAGTACCCCTGATAAAGTATCCTCCTTCTGTATAGTACCAGGGTACTATTCAACTATAAATGCCAATGTTTTTTGAATAGTACCCCCAGAGGTCTTATTATTAAATGTACTGCTACTTATAGTATTTTCTTCTTATATAGTACCCACTCCTCACACAGTACCCCAGAGTACTATTCAAGCCAGCTGTGGGGGTTTTTTGAATAAGACCGGGGGTCTTATAGGCAGTGCTATACGGTAGTCAACTGGTTAGTCAAAATCCGTATAAACTTGATGATTATAATAGGTCGATTAGTCAATTTATACCATAAATACTTGACTGATAACTCATGATTAGTATCATTTTACTATAGAGTAATCGATTATTCAATTAAATCGATTAGTTGGTATAATCAAATAATCGAATATTCGATTAATTGAATAATCGATTAATCGATTATACCAACTAATCGATTAATCGATTAGTTGGTACAATCAATTTTTAATCGATTGGTTAAAAAATTTCATTTGATTAATCGATTGCATTTTTTGGCCCGATTGGAACACTATCGCCGAGGATGCACTAATAGCAAGAAGAATGAATATTGGATATAGCAGCAAACAACCAAAATTGCATCCTGGTTAATTTCCTGATAGTATGGCTCAAGAGATGGTCTCAACATTAAATCATCAAGATAATAAAAAAAAGGACAGCTGAAAGAGATTAAAGAAGTAATAATTGAAAGAAAGATATGGAATGAACGATTAAGAGACAAATGTGTTAAATGCTCAAAAAACAAAGAAGAATTATGTTGCAATATAAAAAAATTAGCTAGGCAGCCAGACTTTATAGAACAGCATGAACATAAAATTTTTTTATTTTAAGTTTTATCTGAAATTGAACTATATTAAATATTATTGGTGCGGTAAAGAGATATACAAAAAGCCACTGTGATTATACTTTTCAAGGATTAAGAAAAACAGTATTAGAGGCTCTTAATTCCATCAATATTATTACTTTATTTTCTGAAATAATACACATGGGCATTATTTTGAGGTTCAGCCCAAATTAAACTTAATTTAGACTGAAATTCATAATTTCACTCCTGTGCATTATTTCAGGTAAATACGGTATGATTAGAAAGTTTGCAAGAAAGGCATGGAGTTATATAGATGCATATAGAAAAGGATTAAAACCTTTGCCACTAAATTTGATGTAAAAAAATATAAATCACATTGAAGAATTCCTGAAAATATTGAATTGTAATAGCTGCATAATAAAGATAGTAACAAATATTACGTAATATCCTGAGGGGGAGAGGGTTACTGATTGTCTTATGTTAGATATATAAATTTATAACAGCCAGTCAAATTTATCTTATGTGGGGGGAAGGGAAGTAGAGAGTATAGTAAAAAATATTATGTAATCTTTGTCACTACTCTAATAAATAATAAATAATAAATTGCAGTTATATGCATATTATAAAAATTTTATTTTAAATTTGTTTTAAGATTCGATCAAAAATTTAATTAATTTAATTATTGTTATCAATCAATAATTATTTTACATAAATGCATGAAAAAAATAATGCGAATTGCCTATTATTTTACTTACTTTGATTATTGCTGTGTCAATAAAGAGCAGTAGAATTCTTCATTTTCAGATACTAGGATGCAAAGTAGCCAATAACAGAAATTAATTTTATTACTGCATTATCAGTTAAATAGCCAACTTTTTTAGCTATGGGAGAGACTGGGATTTAAATAGTGACTGAACTAACAGAATGACTCAAGTTCTTTTGATAATGATTGCATAATCATCAAATAATAAAGTTATTTAATGATTATGCAATCATCATCAAAAGAACTTAAGTCATTCTGTTGGTATGAACATATGATAGTAAGGTGCTGGATAAATAGTGAAGTTATCCTAAATTATTATAATCTGCATAAAATTTAGAATCTCAGAGATTTTTGCTATTATCATGAAAATCAAAGTATCAAAACTGCTATAAGAGCATTTAGTATTAGGGTAGCCATCAATAGAAATTAGTATCATCTGTCTGATTTCTATTGATAGTAGCCTATTTGTTTAAAATTGCACGCTATATTTAAATTAGAGTTTTGCTAAGAAAGTCTCACTTAATTGAAATTTATTAATAAATGTTGCAGAACATAATGAAATTGAAATGCAGATTTCTGTTTAATCCTCTAAAACCCTTATCATAAATTACATGCTCTAAAAATTGACTCTTCTCCAATTTAAATTAAATATAAACTCTACTCTAAAATTAACACCTAAAATGACCAAAAAAATGTTCAAAAATTTTATTTTTGGTGTTTTGTCAATATTTTTTATTTATACATATTTCATTTTAATTTGGATTTCATTTTAACCCAATACAATAAATTACTTAGCCTACAGGTATAATTTAAGTATCATTAATTACTGTATAAAATTAAGAAAAGAACAATTATGTATGTTATACATACATATAAGTACAGTCAATATAATCATAAAATTAACTAGAGATCTAACTCATTGTAATATGCATATATGCTTAGTAAATTACTACCATATTACTGCAAATATGCACACACTTGTGCGGTATTTTGATCATCTGCGTGGTATTTCAAGTATGCACATGTGTGCTATTTCGAAACCAACCTAGTTTTATGCACCAAAGAAATTTTTGAAATAGCGCCAATGTGCAGTATATAAATATTTATTTAAAAATCAATCTCCTTAAATAGAAAATACATAGCTTTTTGTAGTAAATAATTTCTTAAATTATAAATCTTCAATTTGTTATTCATGTATGTATGCACGTAAACAAGTAGTAATCCTGTATGGTACTAAAAATCTAACCTTAATTTATATAAATAGAATAGAAGAACAGTTAACGTCATTCTCAATGCCCACTTTTAGCATTCTGTTCATATGAACTTTTACTTGGTGATACTGAAATATTTTTTATTAACCCATTATTATTTTAATTTTATTTTTTTTTATTTGCCATTTTTATTCTAATCGATATTGAATTTATTTATTTATTTATTTATCTATTTATTTATATGCTTCATACTTCATTATGTATTAATTGACTCTACTTGGTGCATATATATAGTATTGCTATATTCATATTATCCAGCTTTTCTTTCAAATATTCACTATAAAAATTTGATAATAAATGGTTAGTATTGTAACAAAATGAGATATAAGATGCGCTAAGAATTTCACATGGTTCAAAGTTATAGAAATATATTCATTTGTACAGTATACTATATAAGGTGCACACTATTTCGGGATGTGCATGGGCATTATTTCGAAACAAAGTATGCTATTTTTAGGGATGCAATTTTTGAAATAGTGCCCATATGCGCTATTCTGCGGTAATACAGTATATTAAATATAGTGGCCAAATTTTGGTATTAATATTAAGGGTAGAGTGAATGTAGATCAATTTTCATATGATGATCTATATACTATAAGATTTTATATAGAAATTAAACACATGCCCCTGATAATACTTTTTAGAAATATGCCAAATTTTAGCAAAATTTGGTATCACGTAGAATGAGCCCTTATTTTTATAATTGTGAAATTCTATAACTCATAATATTTGAAAAAATCACCTTCATATATTGATAAAAAAACTTAGGTAGGCCTAAATTTACTTAGATAGCACAAAAATTACTAATTCTGATTGGTCAGATCACATTGTTTATAATTCTAATTGGTCAATCACATAATTTCATATGATTACAACATAATACTATTAGGAATGATTTATGTTCACCCTATCCTTAAAAAATAACAACTTTAGCAGTAAATAACTTCAGATTTGGCATGCTTATATAAAAAAATCTTTCTGTAATGTTATAGTATTAGATCTATAATTTTAATTTACAGAAAAATTTTTATATATTTATACAGTGCATGAACCCTTAAATCAACAAGTTATAAATATAGCGTCCAAATTTGGAGCTATGTTATACAAAAATAATTGGTTAATATAAGTATATATTAAATTAGAAATATATATAAGAGAGAGAAAAAGAGAGAGAGAGAAAAGGAGAGAGAGGGAAAGAGAGAGAGAGAAAGAGAGAAGAAAAGAGAAAAAGAGAGAAAAAAGAGAGAGAAAGAGAAAGAGAGAAAAGAAAGAAAAAGAGAAAAGAAAAAAAAAAGAAAAAAAGAAAAAAAAAGAAGAATTAGAATTTTTATAATATTAAATTTAACTATAATATATTTTTATTTAATAATTTTAGGCAGAATTAAGAATATTATTAGTAGTTCTGGGCAAAATTAAAGTGGCCAAATTTTTAATTTAATTAATAAATTAGGTTAACTTAACAAGAAATAACTCTATTAAATACTAAGTAATTTAAAAAATTAGCTTCATAACTTTGTTCTTTAGGTTTGATTTTATTATTCTATAAAGAGATTTGAATTATAACTACTTTAGTTTTTTATTTATAAGCTTTTAAAGATTGTGTATTATAGTTGCTGATTAAAGGATTCACGCACTGTATATATATGTTATTTATAACCAAATTTAAAAGATATATATATAAAAGTCATGTGATGCTGGTTCTAGGTTACATGCACCAGACAGATATCTTAATAAATAATTAAAGGTGGAATATAAAATTTAGCTGCCAAAATAGTTAGTGCAACTAAAATATGGTTTTAGAAATTTCTGTAAGTGATTTTATAAACTTGTTATGCACCTTTTCAGGTAATAACTTTTTTAATTTAGGTACTATAATAAAACTAGTTTTATTCATGTTCCAATTTGTATTGCAATAAAAAAATTTTTATCAATAATTTTTTTTTGTTATTAAGATAAGGTCATATTTCAGTCTTTATTAAATATAATTATTATTATAACATCTCTACTATTATAATTAATTACTACAACTACCAAGTACCAGGACTTAGACTATTTTATCTATGATCTAAACCTACTAAAGCATTCTATATATCATACTTATATACTCAACCTGGTTATTTGTCCTTTAGTAATAGTAGTACCTGTAATACTGCTACTGCCAGATTTGTATCTCAAGCCATTTTTTAGATGCTGCCATAGCCTGGCCATATTCAAGCCACTATCTTTTTTACTAGTATCTATACACTATACATGCTCTTGCAAAGTTTATGAACCTCATTATTTTCTATTCCTCTTCTAGTTTCTTTCCAATTACATTCCTTGTCTAATTACTCTAATTATTTTCTTTTTTAGTTGTATTTCTACTTCCAATCTGAGTACCTAGAAGTATTGGTCAGCTAGCCTTTATACAAGTCACTCTCGTTATAGTGAAGGCATCAGGCTGAGAGATTTTCTTCACTATATCAAGAGATTCACTATATCAACAGTCTCTTGATATAGTGAAGATTATATATTAACTGTATAAATCTTCACTATAGCGTGAGAAATTTAAACTACTTAAAAGTTTATTGCACCCGATCCATCACAAGTGCACCTTCTATAAGTTCGTTTTCGCTCATATTATGTATTAAGTTAAATCACAACGAAAAGATTCCATGACAAAAAAGGTATAGGATAAAGAATTGAATGCCATTTAAGTAAATAAATAAATAATTAAGGGGCATGCCATTTATCACGTAATATTTTTTACTTAGTAGCTACCCCTATCCATGTATGGTATGATCACTTTATTTAATTCTGATTAATAAATATAATATATAGACGTGATCACTACCTCTAACCATATATATATTCATGGTAAAAATCACATGATAAATGGCATGCCCCTAAATAAAAAAAAGTTTAATTTAAAAAAAAGTAGTAAGTTATGGATTACGTTTATTTAA
This sequence comes from Gigaspora rosea, assembly GCA_003550325.1. NCBI lineage: Eukaryota > Fungi > Glomeromycota > Glomeromycetes > Diversisporales > Gigasporaceae > Gigaspora > Gigaspora rosea. The sequence goes on along the minus strand of QKWP01000905.1, from coordinate 59,238 downwards.
TGTTAATTAAGTGTAAAACTAAAGTAACAGTAGGGTTTATTAGTCTTTGCAAGTCAATGATAGTAGTAATGATAGGGTTTATTAGACTTTGAAAAGTTAAAATTATTCATAATTCGAAAAAGTACATTATGCACATATTTCTGACGAATCTAATTTTATATGCAAGAAGCGCCATTAATATGCACGTAGTCTAAAAGCAATAACCCCCAAGGCTTTATCATTATGCATGAACACGATGATTTTTGCTTCATATGATTGGTCAATATATATCACATGATATCGACTTCACTATATCAAGTGACATTTTGTTATATTCATTCGAAAAAAATTTTCACTATACCTTATATCAAGAGTTTACTATGTAACCTCGTGAATATTTAATATGCTTGGTTTTGTTCTGAAAAAATTCTTCACTATAACGAGAGTTCACTATAACGAGAGTGACTTGTATGCTAATAGTCTCCCTCTCCTTGGTACATGCTTCTGAAGTATATATTCTCTTTTTCTAGTGAGTCTCTAGTAGCTATTTGGTAAAGCCCTGCTATAAGCCCTTTTGTCATATGTTTGCTTCCATTTAGTTCACTTTTAGTTAGTTCACTTCTAGTCAGTCTCTATCTGATTCCTGTTCAAGTATTATCAAAAGTTAGTTGCCTTTTTGTTTGGGTCTTGCCAAGCATGCTTCCTATTGTTATATATTGCAACCTTAGGATTTATGTGCCCTTACCAGTTTTCTTTACCATATATTAACATGCTTTCTAGTATCTACTTGCTTTAATATAAATGCCAAAGCTTTCAATACAACTTGGTATAATCTAGGTAACAGATCTACAGATCTGGTTTAGAATCCAGGTTACCAGCAAAGCTCCTAATACAAGTTAGTATTATGCAAGTTGCAGATTTATAATTCAGGTTATATTTGAGAACAAAATTATTTTAGGCTTGAAAACCTGAAATTAAAATTTGACCCCAAAATTGTTTTTGATCTATTTTACTTAAAACCAAACATTTTTGATGCTTTTTTTAAATAAACAAAATTATAAGAAATATAAATATATAAATTTTATTTGTTCTTCCTTATAAAAAATTTAATTTGCTCTAATGAACCTGAAATAGGCCTTTTTCAAAAATCAATTTTGGTGGTATCACTAATTTAGGTAACTCAATACCAAGTTATTATAACTAGTACTCGTATTCGAATAACTTTTTATCTGAAAGGTTGTAACCTTTAACAAAATTTAATAACCAGTTTTATATCCTATTCAAATAAAAGGATAATAAGTTATATCTGGATAAGATATTTATATGATTGTTGATTTATATATACAGTATTAATGCATAAATCAAATAAAGTAACTCTATAATACTAAAGTAAAAAAAATTAGAAAAATAAATAAATAAATAAAATAAACAAATAAAAATGAATTACTATATGTTCGGCTAAATATTCAATGCTAAGTTTTTATACATTAAAAGAATAGTTCTAATATTCATATATATTTAACAATATAATTAATAATTTTTACATTCCCTGTATAGAACATATCCATATTTGTTTTTTGGCAATAGCAGGAATCTGGTCGGGTGTTATATTTAGAAGATAAATCATCAAACATTGCATTTTTATATAGTAAATTTTCAAATTTTACTCTATTTTATATATCTATTTGGCTAAAATACTGCTAAAATTATACTAACTCAGATCTGAGTTGTATCAGAGTTCTTTGGGGTCCTGTTGCACTAAAACCAGGAACGTGATGTAACTGTTATCTTGCTCAACTGGTTATCAATTTATAAAAGTCACACTTGGAACTAGATACTCACTGAAACAGCTTTAAGGTGTAAAGTATCTTTACTATATGCTTCTCTTCTCTTTATTCATTATAGTTAAAAGACTAACTTTTGCTCTTTCTATTTATATTAACTCTGCGATTACATATATTGTGTTGTAACATTTATAATTTTCTAATTTTATTTTTTCATTGTAATAAAATAAACTCTTTAATTCTACTAATAAAATTGTCTTTGTTACGGTAATCGATGATCACAATAACATTGCCCAATATCATAATACTTGTCATAATTCTGGTCGACTATATTACCAAATAAGCCGTTCGAATTTATTTTTATTCTATCTTTTACTTTTCGCTTTGTTATACATTTCGTATTAAATTATTAACAATCACTTTATGGAAAACTTAGTTCATAGACAATTAATTTACAGACAAAATTATTCTACAGACAGTTAATTCACAGACAAATTCATTTTGTTGACAATATATTTAGTCAACAATTTCTTCATAAATTGCACTAGCTTTACCATAAATTCTCGAAACAACGTCCATGCCCTCTATTTTGAGAATTTATAGTAAATTTAAACTAAATCCTAACGACAATGACTAGAATTAATTTGTCTGTAAAATCTGATGCTATTGAAATAATTGCCAATAAACAAACTTGTTTGTAAATAAATCGATTGTAAAATAATCTTATCTGTAATTAAATTCTCTGTGAACTAAGTTGTCTGTGAAGTAATTTTTGGTGAGTTGGTGCTACTGAATAGAATATTAAGTAAGAACCAAATAAAATCGAAATAGATTACAATAAATAATCTTAAGGCAGTCTGATATCGATAGAGAATATTTTAACTGATTTCATTCTACCACATAATACATATTACTGTATTGTCAGAATAATACAAATACCAAATCTGGTGTTATAATCAGTTGGGAGAGCTTGATGAAATTGGGCTGGTTTAGTTCGATTATGAACAAATTGTGATTAAGGTTAAGTGGTTTAAAATGATAACTAACACAATAATTACAGGTATAAAGGTCCTCTTTATTAATATGAATCAATACATTGGATTATTACAAAAATACTATTTATAACCCTACTTGTTCTTCTTCCATAAGCTAAAACCAAACTCTTATATATTTTTAATTTATATAGGAGCTTTAATCACTCATTTGGAGATTCAAATTTCCAAAGGGTAATCAAATCTCCAAAGGGTGATCAAATCTTCAAACGAGTGATCATATCACCCGTTTAGAGATTCAATTGCCTGACTATGCCACAAAATATGCCAAATAAGAAATAAAATAACAATACTAACTAAAAATAGAAAAGTTGAGCATAAAACACCTGTATGCTTATAGAAGTATGTTATACCAGCACATCATATTGTCATGTGAAATGATAGCTTTTTAATGCCCAATCAATTGCAAGATTTTGCAAGATTGCTATTCTAGATGCCAGATTATAATTTATATGACTGTGTTTCTGGTATACAAGATGAAATCAGAAAGAGCACATGTCAATTTAGAATTTACGTAAATTCAGAAATAATATGGAACAATAATAGTATTCTGTACTGTATAAAGTATGTAATAAAAACATAAAGTAAGTACTTATTGTATTCATATATATAATATAATAATTATTATAAGTTTCACTAAAGCACACTACTGGCATTCAACGCTAGTATCAGAAATTAGATCGGAACATTATTAGAAAGTAGGTCAGAAAATCATGTGTTATAATTTGGTATAATGTAGCATGATTAGTGAATTCAAAACAAACGTTTCTTTTGTCAAAAAAAGCTTATTTCTCAAAAGTTTGCATAAGAAACCACTTTTATTAACTAAAAAAAGTTTTCTTGAGCGATTTTACCATATAACAACCTAAACCCTAACCCTAACTGAGCACTCACTCTAACCCTAACCTAACATAAACGAATTTTGATACTGATCATATCGGAGTGAATTTTTGATGGCGATACTGAGGTAGATATCTAATTTCTGATACTGGCGTTGAACGCCAGTGGTATAATTTAGTAAAACTAATTATCATTATACTTACAAAAAACTGAAAGCCAGTATAAGTTTAAAGTGTAATTGATTTATATTACCTATTAAATAAATATAATAAACAAATGAAATATTAAAATCAGCATGGAGGACATTCGAATCTGATAATTTCTGGGATTGACATTATACAAGTATTTATATAGCATAGTATTGTAAAACCAGAATTTTTGGGTCTAAACAAACTTAAAAAAAAATTATTGTCTGTGCAACACTTTACTAGTAAAATAGTTTCATAACGAGTGTCTTTTCAAGAAATCCAGTTGCATCATATTGCATCACGTGAATAAAAGGTAGATTTACTGAGAGCTGAAGTACTATCTACCATATAGTAAGAGGTAATAAAAATATATTGTACTGCTTAATTCGTGAAGCTTAATGTTATTTTTCTTTATTATTATTATTAATTTAAGAGTAATTTAAGTAATCAACTTGTTTATTTTATTTGTAGGTTTTTGCAGACAGTTTTCGAAAGTTGCATATGTTCTTTAAAAAATGTTTAGTTCAATAGAAACTGTTTTATATATACGATAATATAGCTTTGTTAATTATATGAAATTTTAAAAAAATATTAATAAAGGATGTGTAACTTGTTACCAAAAACCTTTTTAATTAAGTTCTTGTATTTTTAAGTTGTATTATAATTTGGTTGAATAATTTTATTCTTTACAACACGAAATTTTTAACATATTAAAGAAATTGTAATATTTGAATTATACCTGTTGATTGGTTGGGTTGTTTAATGATTATCTATCTGTTTTTGCAAAACACATATCACGTGGTTATGAAACAGTTTTATGATTGGTCAACTACCTCATGATCAAATCCGTGCATTTCTTAAAAATAAGAAAGTCACCCATGCTATAAATCATGATCTTATTTAAAAACATTAAATTTATAATATAGACAAGTTTTATACCGAGTGATGTTAGTATATAAATAATATGCAAATTAAAATTTTTATTATAATCGTATTTTACCCTATATTATCCTATATTATATCTTAAGTTAACCGGATGCCTCAATAATTTATCTATTTATCAGTTTTATAATTCAGATATCCAGATAGCCTAACAGTTAACTAGTTATTGTAGGACCCGAACAATACATATAAATGTTATATTGAAATTTTGGATAAAAAAGATGCTTTTTTACTAAAATGTTATATTTGAAAAGAGGTTATTGGCCAAAAGGTTATATTTAAAAGTGGATAAAAGCTTTAATGTTATATTATTTAAAATGGATAAAATTATAAATTTTAGATAGGTTATATTTAAAATTTGATAACCAAATAAATAAATAAATAAAATTTTTTTNTGTAGTATTAATTCAATATTTATTATTGCTGTTTTCGAATTAATGCGATCAATGAATCTTGCAAATTGCATGAATCCTGCATATTGCCATTGTTAAAACAATGGCAACATGCAGGATTCATGCGATTTACAAGATTCATTGATCGCATTAATTCGAAAACAGCAATAAAAAAATTTATAAAAAGCAATTACTTATTCTTATAAATTATTAGAATTTTTAAGGCTAAATGCACCATCTTTATTAATGCCACGGTAATCATGGGATGAAGATACAAGTCGCTATATTTTAGTTATGCAATACGCACGGATGGATTCTTTATTTAAGGATCTTTATACATTATACGAAATGGAAAAATTAGGTTAGACAAAGAAAAAAAAATTAAAAAAAAACAAATAGGTACTTATCTTTGGTAAGGTTATAACAAAATTATTAGCAAATTCAACAATTAATTTGTTAATAAAATTAGAGTAGAATTACGATTCAAAAAATTTTATTACTTCAGAGATGTTAATGATTTCTGAATGTATTAAAACCGCAAATGATAAATTGCACCAGTCGTAATGGGATGTTGTCATAATTCTTCTAAAGTTTGTGATAAGCATAGGTGGGTATAAAGAAAATTTATTGTCGCTGCTGAAGTTTGGTTGAAGCTGGAAACTTTAATTATTTTGATATGAAATTTTCAAAAGTTTTTTGGCGTATTTTCTTATTTTTTTTTTTAACAATTAGGTTAGGTTTAGGGTTAATTTTGATAATAAAAGAGTATAAGTGGATTTTGGATTTTGGCAGGGCTTATATTTTTAAATCGAGGTCACTATTTTCCAGCTTCAGTCGCGACATTTATTAAATTAAGTATTTAAAAATAAATATTCATGAATATTTCAATTAACTTTCTTTTATTTTATTAATTTAGGTAAATGTAAAAACTTATGAGGCTTATTAATTTCATTTTTAATTTAGTTGTTTTTTAAAAAAAATTTGTAAATGTTTATTATATACTGTAGCAATTTAATTTGTCTTCATTCGAAAAATAAATAAAATTTTAAGGATTATCTAGTAATTTGTTTTAATTATTAAAATAATAGTTTTTTTTTTTTGAATGAAGATAAGGGCGCTAACATTTATTACCTAATATCCATTTACTATAGAGGCTTACCCCACCCCCAGGTAAGATCTATAAATAGAATTTTGGCCAATCAAATTTAATTAAGGTAAGATTTTTCTTGACCCCCTACCCCCTAAAATATTACTTAATAAATGTCAGCACCTAACTAATAATAATAATAATAATAATAATAATAATAATAAATAATAATAATAATAATAAATAAATAATAATAATAATAATAATAATTAATAATAATAATAATTGAAAATTTTCAAAGGTGAAATTATTGAAAAAATTATTTCTGTTCGTGAAGACTTTTTAACTACAGCTGATAAAAAAGAAAAATATTTAATAATTAGCACAAAGAAGGGCAAAATTAAGCGTTTATCCCTAGAAAAAATTGGTAGGGTAATGAAAGGAGGCAAAAAAAAATTAATATAGCCAAGCACCACGATGAAATTAGCCAAGTCGCCTTTACTTTAAGCTAAGATACCTCGACAGCCACCCAATAAAATTCGATGAAATTTTTTTTATTTCATTCCATATATTATAGAATTAAATAAAAAAAGTGTTCATAAAATTTTGTTAAAGTGATTGCTGAAATATCTTTGTTCAAAATTTTTTTAAAAATTAAATGTCTATCAAACAATTGCTGTGGCGAAATTTTTTAAAAATTGAGTGAAAATATTCTGCAAGTATTAAATCAAATTTAATAAATTTTTTTATTTTAATTCTACATACATGCAGAATCGAAAAAAAAACTCATCAAATTTTGTTGTATACTTGTCAAGATATCTTCGCTCAAAGTTTGAAAAAATTTTGCCGCGACTGTTATTTTGAATTTTTTTCAAAATTTTGAGCGAAGTTATCTTAGCAACTATTCAACAAAACATGCCGAATTTTATTATTTTAATTCTATAAATTTGTAGAATTAAAATAAAAAAAGTTCATCAAATTTGGTCAGGTGGTTACTGAGATATTTTCACTCAAAGTTTTAAAATTTTTTTTTATTTTGATAGGCATTACGTTTTGAATTTTTTTCAAAACTTTGAGTAAAGATGATTCAGTAACTTCTCAATAAACTTGATGATTTTTTTTTATTTTAATACTATTATCCATAAAATTAAAATAAAAAAAATTCATAAAGTTTAATTAGATATTTGCCGAGATATGTTTGTTCAAAGTTATATAGAAGATTTGAATTTTTAATAATCATATTGTGATTATTGATCTACGTAATTGGTCACGTTGGGTACAAGGCTTTAGACAACCCCCATTAATGGTGTGTAACCAAAAATTATTTTTGCAAAAACAATGCACTGGGCTTTTGTATAAAACAAGTGCATACATTCTAAAAATAAAAAATCTTGTATAACCATGGTGCGAATAGCAAAAATCCATGGTGCAAATAGCAATTCCCTAAGTTAATATATAGAGAAAAAAACATCATAGATTCAAAGCTTATAATAATTTTATATTTTTTTTTTATGTAGAAAATTTTGTTGTAACATATTATATGACTAATATTAATAATAACCAAAAAATTAACAATTTTTTATACAGCTTTCAATCTTCTACTTTAAAATCTTTTAGAGTTAAATTATTATTAAATAAGCTTCTTTTCCCATATATCCTTTATAAAAAATATCTATTATACCCTAATATTTGTTATATTACCAACAGGCAAGTAGTGCTTTGCACTAGACTATCTGTTCAGATTCTAATTTATTACTGGACCAGGACCAGTGTTTGAAATTGGGTTGCGGAATTTGCGGACCGCAACAAATTTTAAATTTCCGCAACCAAAATCTGAAGTACATGTGCAAATTCCGCATATAAATTTGCAAATTTTACTTATAATTTTGATTAAATGCTTATATGCGCAACTAAATTTTTATAAATTCTTATAATCTCCAACTATTTTATTTTATTTAGTTGCAGCCCACAACTAATTTAAAAATTGAATTTCGGATACTGACCAGGACTCCAAATAATCTATATAAGGTCATATTTGAAAATAGCTAATAGAGGTCCATTTTTTAAAAAAGATTATACAGTCAGACCTCTCTAAATGCAACCTCCCTAAATGCATACCCTTCTTAAATGCATAATAATTGACCTGCCCTTTGATGAGCCTAATAAATAAATGCATATTTCATATTCTGCAAATGCATATAATTTTTTGGGCCCACATATTTATTAATTCCTCCGTAAATGCATATCACATGATGATCGATGCATAAGAGCCAATCAAATTTCATACAAATAAATTAACGATAATAATCACTCAAAACGGAATTTAAGCATTTATTAGAAAGTTTATAAATTTAGAGAAGTGCACTTGAAATTCCTATAACTACAATCTGTTAGTGGTATGAACATAACAGCATTTATTCAAGATCTGTAGTGTGTAAATATATATATATTTTTTTAATTAAAGTGCCCATCTTGGGACTTAGGAATTTTATTCAAGATATTAGGGCCGTCGGTATCCTCTAGGGGAATACCGGCATTTGTTACATAGACGAGGATACATCTAGCCACACGTACACTTTTGGTGTCTAATTTAAGTAGTCTGCCCAAGAGTTCCACACTAGCTACCATACCTGCAACCCAACTACAAGAATTGCCTATTTAAACCCTCTGGTCCTAAACGAGGATACATCTAGCCACACGTACACTTTTGGTGTCTAATTTAAGTAGTTTGCTCAAGGCTTCCACACTAGCTGCCATACCTGCAACCCTACTACGGGAATTGCCTATTTAAACCCTCTGATCCATGTTCTACCTGCCAACCCATCTTGTATCACCAGAACAGGCCTGTTACATAAGTCATTCAGCAAGTTCCAGATACTTATCCATTGCCTTAGGACCCAGTCAGTATTCCCAGTCCTGTTATCCTCGACAGGAGACTTGGTAGAGCGATACCTGTTCCATATTAGGTATTCATTTACACTTCGGTACTTATCGCTATGGCCGAGACCAACACTTGCGAGACAGGGTTATCAGGACCCAAACAATATATATAAAGGTTATATTAAAATTTTGGATAAAAAAGATGCTTTTTTACTAAAATGTTATATTTGAAAAGAGGTTATTGGCCAAAAGGTTATATTTAAAAGTGGATAAAACCTTTAATGTTATATTATTTAAAATGGATAAAATTATAAATTTTAGATAGGTTATATTAATTAACCAAATAAATAAATAAATAAAATTTTTTTGAAGAAAATTTTTTTTGAAAAAAATTTTTTTGAAGAAAAATATTTCTTTAGAAAAATATTTTTTTAAAAAAAATATATGTTATTTGTTATATTTTTAAATAGATAAAATTATTTAAATATTAAAGCTTATATATAAAATAAGGTTAATTAGCTCTAATAAAAAGTGGATAAAATTTACAAAAAGTTTATATTAAAGCCAATATAACCTCTATATGTATTGTTCGGGGTCCTGTTATTGTACTCTAGGGAACGACCACTAATTAAACACAAAGATAAATTTTTTAAAAATTGTTTCTAGTAGGATTTGAACTCTATAACTTTCTGTTACAACTACTTGGAGTAACAACAACCCAACTACACAACTATACTATGTTACCACACTCTTTTACATCAATAATTTTTGAAGTTTTTGAAAATGATCCTTAACAATAACTTTATTGGCTTTTTGTGACATGCTTCTGATAATTCCTAAGGCCTAATTTCTCCAAAAGGATAAGATTACTAATTTAATTGTATAATTTCAATTATGCAATGATTGACTTCTAATCTTGTTAAACCAATCCAGGAGTTAGCTAATAAACCAGGTGAAAAAATTCAAGAGTTAATTGGTTTATATACGGAGTTAGCAGAAAACCCAAGCTTTTGCATAATAATTAGACAGCCTACAAGTTGGTTTTCTCTATATGCAGTTAGAGCATTGGGAGCACTTGAACAATTAGGAGGAACTACCACTTTTAACAGCATGTTAAAAAGTAGTTTTTGGCAATACCAAAGTTTTTGCCAAACTATTTATGCTCAAAGCTTTAAACTAGCAGTGCAATTTTCTAATAGTGCAGCACGAATAACATTACCTCAGTTAATATAAGACATTTCTGGCGTGTTTATTTTGGCTTTTAGTAAAAGTGTATAATAAAAGTTATGGAGTTACAATAAGTTGCAAAAAATAATGAAACAAATTTTGCAGCAATAACATGATGAATTTTGCAAAAAAATAATATGACAAGTTTATTTTGACAGTAAATTTTATTTTTATGTAGATTTATAGACTAGTAAAATAGTTGTTTTGTTGTACATAAGTATTCAAAGAACATTTATATCTACTATTCTATAACAAATAGGATAATTTGATAAATCGCCAATATCTTTTGATCCTGTGATCAAACTCAGGCAATTTTACTACCATTCGAATCCACTCAATGAGCTGATTCTAATAGTGATAAAATTGGCTGTTACTGTCACGTGATCATGGATATTTGCAATTCGCCAAATTATCCTATTTGCAATTACCCTTATCTACCTTAAATAGCATAAAAAAATACTCAAAGATTACAAAAATAATTAATTTTAGCAAGGCCCAAGAGGTATAAAATATTATAAAAGAGACTAATCTAAAAGAAAAAGATACAAGATTCTTAGAAATACAAAAAAGTATACATAGATTTTGATTAAATTCAAAACAAGCACACGGGTTCAGGAATTACATAGCATATAAAGTAAGCATATTAAAAAAAATAGAATGACAAAATAAATAATTGCTCAAAGTGGTACTATATATTTCCAAAATAACGGATCCGTTAAAGCCAGGTGCCATCACGTGACTGTCAGCCAATCAAATTGTAAATTTTGAAGAAAAAAAGTGACAAAAAATACAAGAAACGAGTGTCTAAACCTGTCTTGGAGCATTAATAAAAAATGTCGTGAAGGCAATTTTACCTATAAAACATTCTAACCCAAACTCCTAACTAACCCTACCCTTACTCTAATTTTAATTAAATAATAAAAAAACATATAATGCACCTGGCTTTAATGGTCTCCAAAATAAGCTACTTCTAACAATAAGCTACCCTTATTTTTTAAAAATTCTTAGAAAAATTGCTAGCAGTTGCTATATATATAATTCTAAATTTTATTATGTAAACCTCAAAAGTGCTATTAAGTAAAGTTTGTTTAGGACATCAAAATACATATAAAGTAAAAATTGTATTATTTGAACAACTATTTATTAGTAAATTTTTCAATTTTTGAAAAATTTACCAATTTGAAAAGAAGCTACTCTATGATTTTTTGTGGAACTTTTGCTAAAAAAAAGATATCTTATTTTGAGGTATATATGGTATTCTGTTTAGAAAAATAGTATTATATGCTGGGCTATATAATTGACTCTAAATAATAAAAATAAACAAAATAAAATACAAAGAACAATAATACAAGGTCTCTGCTTGACTAAAAGAAATTCTGCTTTTATAATAATAGAAGATTTCAATAGAATCTTTAGATACAATGAACAAAATGCAAAAGAAGCTTCCTTTGATATCTTGGCTAAAAAGCATAGACTTTGTAAAAACTTTCACTATTTTAATCCTATATAGCAAAAATATACTTGGAGTAATAAATGGTACAACAAAAATATGAATAGACCATTCATGAACTTTACTATGATTTACTCTAAGGAATTTTGTTACAAATCGTACATAATACTGTATGTGGTTAATGTTGATATGGTACTATCATGATTAAACAATTCTAATGAATTTGAATTGTGATTATATTCTTGATAATAACTTGTTCATCGATATTTTTTTTAGTCTTAAAATTTTGATCACGGGTTGTATAACCAAACAAAAGCGATAAAGCATAATAACTTAATCATATTGCTATATTAGTTTTAGCACACTGATGCATTTTCGATATAACCATGATTTGGTAGATCGAGAAAATTAGTGATTAACAGATAATCTGGACGGCAAAAATTTCGACCATGGAAAAATCTAGAAATCATTAATCTATTTTATTATTTATTGCGGAGCAATTATTCTTGCACTTGCAATTGAACTTGCATTGGTTCTTGCACTTGCACTTGTTCTTGAACTTGCACTTGTTCTTGAACTCAAGACCATTATACAAATCGCTTTCAAATTCGTAAAATTTGATTGACTTTTTATTAGCTATTTTTTCGCTCAAAATAGTTAGTATATATTAGGTAATCAAAAAACACAAACAAATTTGGAAAATTCACGTTTCACATTTTTAAGAAAGTTGTTTAAGGCGTTAATGATTAATAAATTCTTTTGTTCGCCTCTTTGAAAATCAGAATAATCAGAGATTATCATGCAAATTTGTTTCGGGGCCTAAAAAGCATTGGTCGTTATAGCATTTGTAATTCATTTATATGAATAATCGCATTTTTTATTTTTCATTTAATGGTCAGATGTCTTATTATACTGTAGTACTAGTCACGTTAACAGATTAACAGATCACAGGATAAGCAGTAATTCATGATGGCAAATGTTATCCGAATATATAAAAAGTACACATGCTCAATGAAGTTGCAACATGTGAAGTTCTTTTATGCATTCACACCTTTACTTCGCCATATGTATTTGTCCTATATTGCGGACGTACGTACGTGTGCCATTTAATTTACAATATAACCATACGCTTCGTGAAATTTTCAGCATCATTCCGTTCCTGGTATGATCTTCGATTCAAGAATTCTAATGCATTATAGTTATAGAATTTTAGGTCGATCGTGGAATTATTTCTCCTGCATCACTACTAATTACATTCTCACATTTCATACTACACAGGTATATATTTTTATTGTCTAATAGAAAGCGAATAAACTCTTCTAAGTGAAGTTCTTCGGAGTCTGGTTCTTTTGCATAGTGAATGTTTGCACTTCGTTAAAGCCATGAATGATATTTGGAGTGATTTTTTATTGGTGAAACGTTATAATTCTAAAAAGTACTAAAATGTAAATTAGTTACCCAAATAATTGCTTTACATCAGCCGATTTTCTTTCTATGAACTAAGATCATACTAATTTCCTAATCTTTCCTAATCTTAATTATTTCTGGCAATATTTGGACTGCATCCTTATACTGTTTGTAAAACGTGACCATGCATTTGTGTGTACATTATTTATAAAGAACTATCTAAGGTAAAACCTATCAACATGCAGAAATATAGAATAGGAAATAAAGAACTATAAAAGGCTAAAACAAAACATAAACATCGGAAATATAGAAAAGGAATAAGTAATGCATATGTACGTACGTACAGTACATACGTACTTACATATGTATTAACCGAGTAATACGAAATACAGTACACCTAGAATTGACAATAGAGCTACAAAAGGAACCAATAAAACTCTAAATTAAGTCAATTGATACTATTTTTTTCAGCTTTATTCGTGTAGTTATCGTGTCTATTGACTCCATTACCAATTTTGAGTACACCGTTTCAAATCCAATGTCCATGGTGGCATCGGTTTTGAAAATAACGGGTTATGAGATTGAATTATGGAACAGACATAGTGAATCAAATTTTATCGTTTATAAAAGGTGATCAGTTTTGACAAGTCCTTTTTGAGAGAATGTACTATTCTAAAATAATGATAGTAATGGAAAATCTTGGCAGCGCCATGATGCTGTTCTGAGAGAGTGTGCAGTTCTAAAATAAGGATAGCACTGGAAATATTGACAATCATATGATGCTGTTATGTACGTACATGTACCCAAATAATCCTTATACAGTTGAACCTTCCCAAAACCGGTATGCATGAATTGTCGTGCCTGAAGTTGACACTGCCTGAAGTTATAACTACAAATTCCTGAAATTACACTTGACTGAAATTAGCCCCTGAAATTAGATCATCTTGCATGCATTGTTAGGTAAGTGTAACTTCAAGTGCTTAGGTGCAACTTCAAGCAAATGCTAACTTCAGGCACGAGTGTCATTATAAACTATCAAATTTATATAACAGAAACAACAGATTATCGGTCTTGACAGAATCAGTTTTGGGAGGTTAATAATAACCATAAATGGGCGTTATTGGTGTTATTACATGACATATAATTACTTAGGGTTTATGTCATAACATCCATGTGATAGAAGAATTATTAATAATAGCTTCGGTAGCTGAATAAAATCTTCAGTTAAAATTTAGAATTAAGTAATGACTACTAAATAATTCTAGTGTCTTTGTGAAAAAGGAAACTTCACTTGTCAAATCTAAACTAAACTATTTTATTTTATGTTTGAATTCTGAAATGCACAGTTGTTTTAGATTCTGAAAAATTTTTCAAAGTTTTACATTATTATGATAATTTCAAAATCAAAATTAATTACAATTGATACCTTTTTTTTAATGACTAACAATTAAAAAGTCTATGCACAATAAAAAAAAATTTTGACTAATAACAAATAATGATAATTTTACATTAATATGAATAAAATTACTAGATTAAAGGAGTTGTAACTTTAAGATATCAACATAATTTTAATTAAGAATGTTTTCAAGCGATTCCCTCGCCGATCATTCGATTATCGCTGACCAAATTTGTAAATTGCTTCACACCTTTACAATCGCTTGAAACAATCACATGATTGTTGTCCGGATTATACGACAAATTTTTTTTTTTTAGCGAATATAGGCATAGTCGGCAAATTTTATGAAATAATATATTATATTGAATATTCGGCCAAAAAACGCACTTTACAATGACAACAATTAATTGTATGATGTGCAGCGATCCATAAATTGATCATTAAGTAAATCATTTTGCAAATAGCGATAATCTTTATAACAATTTCTCTGGAAATTCATTGTTCGAAATGTTTGATTTAGCTTTTAGCCAAAATATCCTGATCACTACATCAAGTTCACAGATATTTAGTGATCTGTATATCTATAAGCGGAATTAATATCCGACGGTCCAGGATATTTTTATTACAAGTAACCCAACGCAAAGGGAATAAAGATACAAGGAAAGGAAATCTATATAATTATGTTTGCATTTGCCAAATATTTTATGGCGAGATTCATGCAGAATCGTGTTACCGAATTGGTACAGTACATACGTACGTACGTCTTACTGTGAGCCACAGAAATACCCCGGTAACACGAGGCTAACGATTAATTACCACAATTGGGTTTCCCGTGGTTTAATGGTTTTATTGGCTTTAATGGCTTTAGTGATTTTATTGATGATAATGAATAAAGGGATTTCTTGATTTTAATGACTTAAAGCGTTAAATGGGATTTATTGGTTTTAATGATAAAACGGTTTTAATCAATTTAATAGATAAAATGATTTTAATGGTTTCTGTGTAGCGAAGAGTACATAATAAAGGCTTCTCGCCCTTGAGAGAAGACATCTGAATCTCCCGACGTACTGAGATAAATGTGGGTGATTAGTTGTCCGGTTTTGGACCCAAGAGGTGGATTCCAGGCCGAGGTTTTACGTATAAGTGTTATTGTGTTTGTGTACACGACAAGTGAATACTTCAAGTGGTAGAAGTGATACCTACGATCCTAAATCACCAACTCGCCAAATCTAAACGCCGCCTTTCGACTAAGCCAATCGTAGGGTACACGACGTACTGTCCTGTGGAGCGACTGACTCGTACGTACGTTCCTTTCAGAAGATATCAGATGTTGCTCAAATTTTTGCCCAACCCTACTAGACTTTTTTGTCATCCATTTTTCATTTCGGAATTTTTTTTGAACTTTTTGCATATTATATCTACTTTAATTTACCTACGTACGTACAGTGCATAAAATTTAGATGCGATAAAATGCGCACACATGAAACCCCTCTCTAATTGGACCATTTCGGCTTGTGTTGTAAAAACATATTCTCTATTTGGAATAACTGATATAGAATCTGTTAACCGGATATAAAAAGTTAAAAGGATTTAGGTATTTTTATATATTCAATACTGTATTTGTATATTGGTATCACATTATGGTATCTAACCTATCAAATCAATCATATTATTTTCAAGGACATGCCTTATGCAGGTAACCCGGTAACCCGGGTTAGATTTTTTATTTTTTTTTTTAACAATTCCAATCCTTAATTTGGAAAGCTTCGAATTTTCAGTGCATTACCACATTCAAAAATTTTTGCTCAATCATTTTAATGTACATTATTGTCATACTTATATTAGATATTGTACATACGCATACTGTACTTGCTAAGATTATCATATTTTCATGGAGATGTAATTTAATATTATATTCTTGATAAAGTTTGAAAACGCCAAAGACTGTGCATTCAACATTCGGCCGAACTAAAATTTTGCAATGATAATGCATAAGGGTAAATTAATTACAAATTAGAGGAAAAATAAAATCTTTAATTTGGAAAGCTTCGAATTTTCAATGCATTACTGCATTTAAACACTTTCGCTCAATCATTTAAAGTACTGAAATACTTATATTAGATATTGTACATACACAAAGTTTGTTCCTGCCATAATTATCGCAACATACGATATTTTCATAAATTATCGCAACATATAATATTTTCATAAATTATCTCATCATACGATATTTTCATTTAATATTATATTGATCATAGTTAATAACATTTTCTTGAGAAAGTCCAAATATTGCATACTCAAGATTCGATAGAATTATAAATTGCCAATGATAATGCACAAAGTTAAATATTACCAAATGGAGAAAAAAAATAAAAAAAATAAAAACGCCCTCAATCTTTAATTTAGAAAGCTTCGAATTTTCAATGCATTACCTCATTCAAAATTTTCCGCATAATCATTTAAAGTATTTTAATACTTATATTAGATATTGTACATGCCAGGATTATCGCATCATACGATATTTTCATGCATCTTCCTAAAGATGTAAATTAAATAATGATAATTGACTACATTTTCATGACAAAGTTTGAAAACGCCAATACTGCATAATCAACATTGGCAATTCTAATGTGTAAGTTTAAATTAATCACAAATTGGAGGAAAAAATAAAAAAAAGAAATCTATTTATATTTTAATTATTATCTTTAATTAAGGAATAAAATGATTTTAAATCTGGCTCTAATCTAAAATTTCTCTATATAAATGGACCTTTGAAACTTCTTCAGCACCACACAAATCGTTTCTTCAAATTCATCTAACGATCAAATTCAAATTTTATTTATCCACTATTAATTTCAAATTTTTATTTATAAACGATCAAATTCAAGTTTTATTTATCCATAAATCATGAAGTTCAATTACGCTGCCGTATTTTCGACCATTCTCATTGCCAGCACGTTGGCAGTTCCAGTACAAGGTATTAATTTTTTATGAAAGTATCTAAATGTCGCACAACTTCCCGACGGTCGTTTCCTTCGACAAGCTATCAACCTACAGCACATAGAGTGATGATTTAGCATTTATTAGTTATAATTATTTTTTTGTTAATGAATTTTTACACGGCGTGATGTCTGTTCAATGGCCTGTCGGGGGAAATGTCCATTGGGAAATCGATATTTAACCCAATATTAATTATACTTATTATGGTCTCATACATTAACTTATTTAATACCTTTCCTATTTTTGAAAAGAATTTGGTAATATATTATTATATATTTTTTACATTTTCAACAGCTATTTTTTGTTGAATAATTTATTTAATCATTAATTTTCTATTTATTATATATTCGATAAGAAGAAAAAAGGGATGCTTTAAGAAGGGTTGAAGCTTCCGATTCGCAAAGAATGGAAAACCCTTCTCTTTTGGAAATGACTTCTAGGAAAAAAGGACATAAAAGGGATGCTTTTAGGTTTGGAACTTCCAGTAGTAGTTTGAAAGAAGCTTCTTCAGCTAGGAAACAAGAAGGAAAAAGGGATGCTGCAACAATGGTTGAAGCTTCCGGTTTGCAAAAAATGGACAAATCTTCTCATTTGGAAAAGATTTCTAGGGAAAAAGCATATAAAAGGGATGCTTCAAGGTTTGAAACTTCCAGTAGTAGTTTGAAAGAAGCTTCTTCAGCTAGGAAACAAGAAGGAAAAAGGGATGCTGCAACAATGGTTGAAGCTTCCGGTTTGCAAAAAATGGACAAATCTTCTCATTTGGAAAAGATTTCTAGGGAAAAAGCATATAAAAGGGATGCTTCAAGGTTTGAAACTTCCAGTAGTAGTTTGAAAGAAGCTTCTTCAGCTAGGATCGGTAATGTTGCTGCGGAAAAGAGTGCTGCTCAACAGAAAAGGGATGCTTCCATAGTTAATCCTAAACTTGAAACTTCTGTGAAAAAGAAAGGTTCTTCTGAATCTGCTCAACAGAAAAGGGATGCTTCCATAGTTGATCTTAAACTTGAAACTCCTGTGAAAAAGGAATCTGCTCAACAGAAAAGGGATGCTTCCATAGTTAATCCTAAACTTGAAACTTCTGTGAAAAAGGAAGCTTCTTTTCAATATTAGATGCTGGTAAAACGAGTTATTAAAAGATAAGGAAAAAGGATTCTATTGCTTTTAAAGAAGATAAGAAAATAATTAAAAAAAAAGGATTCAAACACGAAAAGAAGAAGATTCTGAAGAAGCTTCAAAACATTTTTAAATGAAATACGGCTAAATAAGAAATTTTAATAAATGACTCTTTTCGTAATGGTGAACATTGATTTGAAAGATGATAAAATTCATATTTAAAAATAGTTAAATATCATGTAAAAATCTTTATTGTATTATTATTCTGATAAATGTTATAGGTTATTTGTTAAATTTATATATAATTATTAAATTTATATATAATTATTCATATAGATCATTTTATTTCAAATTTTTGTCTGATTTCCTAGTCTTATTAAAAATTTATAATTTTAACTGATCTACTTTTACTTCACACTAATGCATGAAATTGGCATATGACTAGTGGTTCTTGCGCAAGATGACCTTAAATTTACTGCTCATATTAATATATTTATTAATAAGTAGTTTTTGTGCTAGCTTATAGAAAAAACATAATAAAATGAACTTAAATTGAATAAATAAGTTAAATGGTAAAAAGAAAATGTCTATGATTTAGATAGGGGATGGTAATTGTACCCCACATTTGGTATTATACCCACCTTTATTTTAATGACTTAAAAGTATTAAATGGAATTTATTGGTTTTAGTGATGAAAATTTTAATCAATTTAATAGATAAAATGATTTTAATGGTTTCTATGTAGCGAAGAGTATATAATAAAGGCTTCTCGCCCTTGAGGGAAGACATCCTTCATGATAATAAATAATTCGCTTCTAATAATTTCCATACATCCCTTGTAACCTAAAATAAACTTACCCTGATCTACTAAAGTGGCATAAGTGGTACGATTGTTCGTTGTAATTGCTTGTTCACGTGATTATACTGTTACGCTGTCTCGACATATTGAGGACTCCCTTGTTGTATTGTCTGACTCTCCCGACGTACTGGGATAGTTTCGGTGATTGGTTGTCCAGTTTTGGTCCCAAGAGGTGGATTCCAGACCGAGGATTTACGTATAAGTGTTATTGTGTTTGTATGCACACGACAAGTGAGTACTTCAAGTGGTAGAAGTCATATCTACGATCTTAAATCACCAACTCGCCAAACCTAAACGCCTCCTTGTTACACAACGTACTGTCCTGTGGAGTGACTGACCGCCGTCAGTACGTATGTTCCTTTCAGAAGATATCAGATGTTGCTCAAATTTTTGCCTAACCC
Organism: Gigaspora rosea; assembly: GCA_003550325.1. Classification (NCBI taxonomy): domain Eukaryota; kingdom Fungi; phylum Glomeromycota; class Glomeromycetes; order Diversisporales; family Gigasporaceae; genus Gigaspora; species Gigaspora rosea. The sequence goes on along the minus strand of QKWP01000905.1, from coordinate 39,244 downwards.
TACTAGACTTTTCTGTCATCCATTTTTCATTTCGGAATTTTTTGAACTTTTTCATATTATATATACTTTAATTTACCTACGTACGTACGTACGAAAGTACAACGCATAAAATTTAGATGCGATAAAATGCGCACACATGAAACCCCTCTCTAATTGGAACATTTCGGATTGTGTTGTAGATACATATTCCCTATTAGGAATAAGATTAAACTGTAAACGGTCCGGATTACCCACGGGTGGGTCGATATCTGGGTAAAGAATCTGTTAATTGGATGTAAACAATTAAACAAAAGGATTCAGGTATTTTTGTATATTCAATACTGTATTTGTATTTGTATATTGGTATCACATTATGGTATCTAACCTATCAAGTCCTATTATTTTCAAGGGCATACCTTACCTGTTATCCGGGCATACTAACAATTAATTTACAGGTAACCCGGTTATATTTTTTTTTTCCAATCCTTAATTTGGAAAGCTTCGAATTTTCAATGCATTACTGCGTTTAAACACTTTCGCTCATCATTTAAAGTACTGAAATAATTATTTTAGATATTGTGCATACACGAAGTTTGTACCTGCCATAATTATCGCAACATACGATATTTTCATAAATTATCTCATCATACGATATTTTCATGTAGACGTAATTTAATATTATATTGATCATAGTTAACGACATTTTCTTGACAAAGTTTGAGAATGCAAAATACTGCATACTCAACATTCGACAGAATTATAAATTGTCAATGATAATGCACAAAGTTAAATTCATTACCAAATGGAGAAAAAACTAAAAATAAAATAAAAACGCCAATCTTTATTTGGAAAGCTTCGAATTTTCAATACATTACCTCATTCAAAATTATCGCATAATCATTTAAAGTATTGTAATACTTATATTTAGATATTGTACATGCACAAAGTTCGTACGTACCTGCCAAGATTATCGCATCATATGATATTTTTATGCATCTTTCTATAGATGTAAATTAAATAATGATCATAATTAATGATATTTTCTTGACAAAATTTGAAAACGCCAATTCTGCATAATCAACATTGGCAATTCTAATGTATAAGTTTAAATTAATCACAAATTGGAGGAAAAAATAAAAAAGGAAAACCATTTATATTTTAATCATTATCTTTAATTAAGGATTAAAATGATTTTAAATCGGGTTTTAATCTAAAATTTCTTTATATAAATGGACCTTTCTAAACTTCTTCAGCACCACACAAATCGTTTCTTTAAATTCGTCTACGATCAAATTCAAATTTTATTTATCCACTATTAATTTCAAATTTTTTTTTATATACGATCAAATTCAAATTTTATTTATCCACGATTAATTTCAAATTTTTTATATATAAATCATGAAGTTCAATTTCGCTGCCGTATTTTCGACCTTTCTTATTGCCAGCACGTTGGCAGTTCCAGTACAAGGTATTAATTTTTATAACAGTATTTAAATGTCGCACAACTTCCTGACGGTCGTTTCCTTCGACAAGCCATCAACCTACAACACATAGAATGATAATTTAGCATTAATTAGTTACGATTATTTTTTTGTTAATGAATTTTTACACGGCGTGATGTCTGTTCAATGGCCTGTCGGGGGAAATGTCCATTAGGAAATCGATATGTAACCCAATATTGATTATACTTATTATGGTCTCATACATTAACTTTATTTAATACCTTTCCTACTTCTGAAAAGAATTAGGTAATATATGTATTATATATTTTTTACATTTTCAAACAGCTATTTTTTTGTTGAATAATTTATTTAATCATCCATTTTCTATTTATTATATATTCGATAGGGGGTAGAAAAATTGCGGATAAAAGGGATGCTGCAAGGGTTCCTGTAGAAAGTTCAATGCATTCCATTGCAGATGCGGAAACGAATGCTATTTATAAGAAAAGGGATGCTTTAAAAGCAGCCACTAGTAATTTGAAAGAGGGTACTCTTGCTAGGAAAAAAGGTGGTAAAAGGGATGCTGTAAGGGCTCCTGTAGAAAGTTCAATGCACTCCATTGCAGATGCGGAAACGAATACTATTTATAAGAAAAGGGACGCTTTGAAAGCTTCCAGTAGTAATTTGAAAGAGGGTGCTCTTGCTAGGAAAAAAGGTGGTAAAAGGGATGCTGCAAGGGTTCCTGTAGAAAGTTCAATGCATTCCTTTGCAGATGCGGAAACGAATACTATTTATAAGAAAAGGGATGCTTTAAAAGCAGCCACTAGTAATTTGGAAGATGCTGGTTTTGGTAGGGTCGGTAATGTTGTTGAGGGAAAGAATGCTGTTCAACAGAAAAGGGTTGCTGCCAAAGAAGAAGCAAAGGTTTCTTATGATTCTACTAGAGCATATAAAAGAGATGCTCTTGAAACTTCTGAGAAAAAGCTTAGACCTAAACTTAAATCTTCTGATGTTTCTGTGGAAAAGAAAACCCCTTCTCTTAAATCTTTAGAAGCTAGTAAAGTGGGTCAATAAAAAATAAGAAAAAGGATTCTATTGCTTTAGAAGATAAGAAAATAATTAAAAAAAGAATACAATCACGAAAAGAAGAAGATTCTGAAGAAGCTTCTGAACATTTTTAAATGAAATACGGCTAAATAAGAAATTTTAATAAATGACTCTTTTCGTAATAGTGAACATTGATTTGAAAGATGATAAAATTCATATTTAAAAATAGTCAAATATCATGTAAAAATCTTTATTGTATTATTATACTGATAAATGTTATAGGTTATCTGTTAAAATTTATATAATTATTAAATTTATATATAACTGATAATTATTAAATTTATATATAATTATTCATATATTAGTTCAAATATAATTTTATTTCAAATTTTTGTCTTATTCCCTAGTCTTATTAAAAATTTATAATTTTAACTGATCTACTTTTACTTCACACAAATGCATAAAATTGGCATATGACTAGTGGTTCTTGCGCAAGATGACCTTAAATTTACTGCTCATATTAATATATTTATTAATAAGTAGTTTTTGTGCTAGCTTATAGAAAAAAACATAATAAAATGATATATTGAATAAATAAGATAAAAGGTAAAAAGAAAATGTCTATGATTTAGATAGCTTATATCATATGATAGTTTAACGTAATAAACGTAATATAGTAAATATATTTTGTTTAATTTAAGGCCACGCAAAGTTAATTTTCGTTTTGCATAACTGATAACCTGTTGTTTCTAAATTCCGGTCGGTGGATCGATTTTTTTTTTTTTTTTTTAAAAAAAAAAAAATAACTTTGCGTGGGCTAAATTAATTCATGTCCATGTCTAAGGTCACGCAAAGTTAATTCTTCGGTTTGTATAACATGGGATCAGAAAATTTTAGTTATTTTTTTTTTATCGGACCTATCGTGTAATTACGGAACATTAAGGTCATCATTCATCGGGTGACACCGGCGAAAAAAATTAAATGGCAAAAATGGAATAATTGGCACAATAGGAATTTAAAAAAAAAATTGTTATTTTAGAAAAATTGGGTCGGCGGGTTATGCAAAACGAAAAATTAACTTTGCGTGGCCTTATATTAACAAAATAACGACTCCAAAGATTGTCTTTTTAGGTCGTTTGAAATTAATTTTTCGGTTAACATCAATTTCCAGGACTCTCGGGAAGTAGGGGAAGGAATGAACATATAAAATGAACAAACTATTTTAAGTAGTAAATCTATTATAACGAATTGACTTCAGTAAATTTAGTCTAGAAATTCTAGTTGAGTTGCTAATTAGGTCTGATAGATTGATTCAGTAGTTAAAATTACATTCCTCTTAAAAGAGAGGAGCAAAAATAAATAAATAAACAATTATATAATGCATTCGTCCGAGACAAAGCACTTCGTACGTACAATTTTTACAGCCAAAATTCTATGCGTTGCTAGAGGAATAAAAATGAATAAACAAGAAAAATCAATTTAAACAATTGTAATAATATAAATAATTAATTGATTACATATATATATTAATTGATGGTTTTTTACTAATAAATATATTTCCAAAAAAGAACAAGATTATTTAAAAATTTTTCGACTCTAAAGAGGAATAATTTTTTTAACTTTTGAAAAAATGTATTTTATTTTTGTCCAGAACTTTAATATATGGTTTTGCCTAGAAATCTAGTGGATTCAGTTTTGTCTTGAAGTTAGTAGATAAGGTTATTTATTGTATCATATTATACCAGGCCACTATATTAGGATCATAGGGTATAAATCAGCACTAAGTGTATAAGTGGAAATTCCATTTCCAATTATAACCAATTGTCAAGAATATAACTAAAGTCAAAAAATAAGCACCCTACTTTGTTATGAAGGATTCTTATTTCAGGTTAAAAGCCTTGATCAGTTATAATGGTTGTGACTTGTAATAACGTACCTGCAGAAATCACCAGATAAACGCTTGCATACGTAATACTGCATGAATTCATATTGAAGTTTATAACGATAAATGTTTTTGAAAATGACGAAATTCTTTAAAAGTTTGTGTTTATATTTAAAAAAAAAGATAAATTTATTTTAAAAAAAAACCATAAATAGATAAATAAAATTCTATAGTTCATAATTTTAAAAATCCACTTTTGATAAGATTAAATTTATTCTGCAATAAAAGAAATAATAGTAAAATTTTAAAATAATATTACACGAATGTGCTAGTGAATTTCAACACACTGTAAATTAGCTACACAGCATATTATTAAGTACTTACTTTGTATTCGTTAACAACTCACCAATTATTAATAATTCACTATGAATTATTACTCAATGTACTGGCAAACTTATCTGTTAAATTTAAATGTATATTATTAGATAAAATGCATGATATAAAAATTATCAAATCATAATGTATTTCATTGTAAAATTTATGTATAAGATATTAATCACATGATGAAAAATAACAGTATTTTTTTGAGTTATTACACAACTCATAAGTAACTTTAACATTGATGAAAAAATTCCATATGATCAAAATCGATGTTATTTGCTTATATTGGCATGTAAAATATTTGCCGTGATATTTACATAAATGTTTACTATTTTATGACAAAAATATCAAGACAAAAAATTTCACAAATAATAATTTTAGGAATAAATATATTAAAGTTATGCTTACTCGACTCGCTAGTAATTTTATAAGGGCACTTGTTAAATATTTGTCAACCACATAGTTTAATATCAATAATTATAAAAATAAATATAACAAAGCCTATACTTACAAACTAATAATTTGATAGAGCATCAAGATATTTATTGAATGAATTTTTTAAAAATAATAATATTATAATTGGGAATAAATAGATTTTTTCTAGTGATAGTTATATTTACCAGCTAATAATTTAATAAGAGAATATGTATTATTAAGTTATAATTAATACAATATAAAATCTAGCAAAATTTGAGTTTGCTAGGGCAGCCCCCAAATTTGCTAAATTATTGATGTCACTGCCACAGCATCCAATTACAGTTTGTCAAATAATCGAAATCTCTCCTATCATTATCTAGTATCCTTCCTTTAAATATCGATTATTTGACAAATTGTAATTGGATGTTGTAACAGTGACATAGGTTATTTAGCGAAATTTGGGGGTGGCCGCCCTGGCAAACACCAAAATTTTAGTAACTAATATCTTAAAGCTTAAACTTACAGTCTAATAATTTAATAAAGAAAATATGCATTGTAAATTTATAAAGGCATTTGTTAAAATACTTGATAAATGCATCACCAACAATTTTAAAAATAATAGAACAAAGCTTATACATACTGACTGAAACGGATAATCCATACGAGTTTAAATTACTTTTTCGAGGAACTAGAGATGGTTTTACCAAAGATTCATTTTGGAGATTATGTGATAAGCAAACACATCTTGTTGTAGTTATGTAGGTTAAAGGCACTGACGAAATTCTTGGTGGATATAATCCTATTGGTTGGGATAAACCAGTTAAAGAATTTTTCTTAAAGCAATGTAATGATAGCTTTATTTTTCATTAAAAAATGACACTATTCAAAATTCTATTTTAAATCGTGTAAAAAAAACCTGAAGATGCAATTGGTTGTGATATGGATTCTGGTCTAATATTTGGTATTGGTGATTTATGTACAATAAATGGGTTGTTACTCATTATTCATATGAAAAACAAATTAGAAACGAATCTATGTTTAATAGTAATGGACTTTCATTTTTTTCAGTGGAAGAGTATGAAATATTTAGATTAATAAAAATCCCTAAAAGTTTTTAGCCAATTAATTTATTGAATAAATAGTTTTCAATGTTGCGAATAATAATCCATTATTTACAGTTTATTTTTTGCCTCATCCTCATTATTTTTATTATAAATTTAAATATGATATCATTAGAATTATTCCCATGATAAACTAACATCTATCTTAAAAGTGTAAATATTAATAATAATTTTACAAGTTTTATCGGATAAATTTTCTGTTCATTTACGATTTGTTTTATTTAAAAGTGTAAATATTAATAATAAATTTACAAGTTTTCAGTTGCGATTTGTTTTACTTAAATCTTTAATCTATTTAAGATAATTGAAATTTTATTTTATTCATAACCTTGATACATTGATCTTGATATACTATAAGTTCTGTCGTTTTCGAAACAGTCATTATGATTTTAAGATAAAATAAATATCAGATGTAGCATTCTCTAGAAATATACAACCTCCCTAAAAATCATAGAACTTTTATCGGCAATTTAAGTCCTTAGAATTTTCTTTATATTATTTTCAAAGGTATTTGACGCACTCTAAAACAAATCCTTCATATAATATATACATTTCCAGAATCACTTTAATGATTTAAAATATTAAATAGTGATAAAAGTATTCCATCTATATACTACATAATTCAAATCATACATTGGAAAATTTTCCCAAACCTAATTTAGGAATTAGAAGAATAGCAAATCAAATACAGCATGCAGCAACCGGAGGCAGCTCCTATATAGCTCAAGTCATTCCTGTCGGGGATGAACTTTAGACTAATGAAATTAACTGAACCAAAGGCTGTAATTTCCATCAGAGGGCACATTTCTTTATCAATATATGAAACTAAATTTCACCTCTTAACAAATAATATTTCGTTTATTCGACTGTTCAAAATTTAATTTGAACAATTGGAAATAAATATTAGACTGCTTTCTAGCGGCGCCTTTTTTAAACGAAAAAGTTACGATTTCTAAAATTCGTTGAAACTTGTAGAAAATGTGCACTGCTAGTGGTTTTATTCTGAACTCATTTTTTTTATTAAAAAATTATTTGAAATTATGATTTAACATATTTAAAATGACAGTAAATTCTTTGAAAAGCTTTCAAAAAATTATTTTGGCCCACTCGACGAGAAAGCAGATTTAAATATAGTATTAATGTTGTTGAATCTCCAAACACTAAAATATTTCAAGCACATTCAGCAAATTCAAGATGCAGGTCTTTATATTTTCGTAATGAATTGGCAAATATCAGTAAAGATGAGAATAATATTCAACCCTTAATAAGTTGTGATAATAATCAAGCAAGTTATTTTATATTCGATTTATAATCTATATTTTGTTGTGCGGAAAAAAACTCTTAACAATATATAAGGATATATCCTTGGTGGGTAGTCTTATTGAAAATCGTAATGCATCATTTATTTTTGAGCTTATGACTTTAAATTCTTTTGAATAATTAACTAGACACCTTGAACTCATTTAAACGAAACGGAAGCTTCGTTTAAATTTTAGTCGTATCTATCTGAAAATTTTTCAGAATAATAAGCTTCAAGAATTACAAAAATTGTACAGTTGATATTGTGGTAAAGTATCCTTACAAAGTTTTTAATCGGATGACTTCTATTTGTTTCAAGAAAATGCTTAATCTCACTTATTAGCCGAGATGATTTACAAATTGAAGAAATAAAAATTTGGAACCATGTTATTGAATGGGGAATTGCTCAAAATTCTATTTTATTATCAAATTCTAAAACTGGTCCAATGGGAATTTTTTATTTTTAAAGATAACTTTACAAAATTGTTTAGCTCATATTCATTATTTTCAGATGTCTAGTGATGACGTTAACAATAATGTACAACCATACCAACAAATTCTAGAAAATGGTCTTTGTGATGATATATCAAAAAAGTTTATGTCACCTGATCGACAAGTATCATTTTGGAGATAAGCAAACACCATCTTGCTGTAATTATAAATGTTAAAGGTACGATGAAATCCTTGGTGCATATAATCCTACCGGTTGGGATAAAGATTTCCGTAAGGAATATGAAGATGGCTTTATTTTTCATTGAAAAATAGCACTCAAAATTCTATTTAAATCGAGTAAAAAAGCAGAAGAGCAATTGAGTTGATATGAATTATGGCCCAAAATTTGGTTTGTTATTATCCATGTTGAATAATTATACATACGAAAAATGAATTAGAAATACATCTACATTTTTTAATAGTTATGGATATATATATTTTTTTAGTGGAAGAATGTGTAATATTCCAAATTAGTAAAAGACCCTAATAGTTTATGCTAATTAATTCACCAAATAAACATCTCTATCGATATCGTGAATAATAATTTATATAATGTAATTTAAAAAAAATGTAACTCCTTTGTTATTTTCTCATTTGTATCCTAAAAATATGAAGATTAATAATAAGCTTGTAGACTTTATCTAGAATAAATTCTATTTAGACTGTGATTAGTTCAAAATCCTAATTTCTATATTTTTTTTAAGATTATAATAATTCAAATTTTAGTGATTTTAAGGCTAAGTAGATATATTAAGTTACGGAATTTTAAATATACCAGAAACGGAGTATAAGAATATTTTATCTTCAACTATTTCAACTATGTCAATTATGGCGCTTAATACCTTTAATTTGAATGGTCAATTCCTACAATTAAAAATAATGGTGGGCCCACTATTGGGTTAAGACGGTTTACCTCAATATTAATTGGAGCTTATGTTTTTATTTTCATTTGGCGCATTAAGTAAGCAAATTATTATATCGGTTTAATTTGAATCTAAAAACTTATTAATGAATAACTTTTAAATTTCAGATACTAATGGAAATAACAGTACAAATAATGCCTTCCTTTTCGATGTGAGTCAAAAAATAATTATGTATGGATTGCATCTTATGATCCTCTTAAGCCATTCCAATCAGCCCCAACTACGACAATACCATAAGTAACTTCTAGTGCTTCACCAAGTAATAATATTACAATATATAATCAATCTAACAATGTCGCAATTATAGGTATTGCATTTAGTGCAATTGCAGGGCTTACAACTGTTGCAGTTCTTATCATTAGAAGATTTCGTTTTTACAGTATACTTTAACTATAATGATACTGTAATTTATCTATTTTACATACATTATTGTATTAACGATTTACTTGACATACATAATATTTAACCCTCTTCAATCTTTTTCGGTGATCTGCCTCGGATCGTTGCCTTTTTTGTGCGATCTGCTTCTGATCGTTACCCTGATTTATCATGTGCCGGTTGGATTATTGGTTTAGTGGCCTACTCGTGACCCGCCACATTTCCTTTTAAGATAAAAGGAAAAGATCTTCGTAAAACATTTTTATATATAGTATCTGATCTATCTGATAGGCGCGATCTGATAGATATATCCGCGCATGTGCCCCAAAAAAATTTTATGGAGTACGGGTTGTATTTATACTTTTTATTATGATGGGGCTGTGCGAATCGTGTATGTGATGATTTTATGAATTTGTTTTTAGTTTAAAAATTTTTAACGTTGGTTTTAGAATGAGAAATGAAGCGTGAGATTATTTGTTGTTTGATGGTGTACTGTTGATTTTGTTTTGAGAGGTTTGTATATTTCGCACAAGACGAAAAAAACAAGTGAATGGACACGTGAGTATGGAATATGTTGGGCTGGATGTGTCTGGATTACTTTTATTGATGCGTTTACGATTAAAGACTATTATGGTATCAGTAACACGGATTATGCGGTGTGAAGATCATGTAATAAAATACGTAATTATGCTTTTGATCGTTAAGGTATAATTAATTTTTAATTTACTGATCGGTATGATGATAATCATCGCTTGACGATCGATTATTATTGTGATTACGATTGCGATTTACCGTTTATAATAAGATATTATCGTTAATATATTATAAATGACGTATTGATACAAAAACGAAGCAAGGTTTAAAATGGTAAACAAGACGATCATGATCGTGATCGCGATTAGTTAGGTGATAGATCATTACTATCGATTGGATACGACGATTTTTACAAGTCAACGATAAAGTTTTTGTGTAAATTTTTAATTAATTAGTTAAAATACGGTAAGAATGACTTTACTGTACTTATTGTTATGCATCGGCTTTCGTGGTTCGTGTTACTTATTTATTACTTTATCTTCAATTGGTCCTTAATAGATAATATATTTAGACGAGAAAATAAATTTCTTAATCGTTGTGATTAAATAATAAATACCGTATTTTCGCGAAATAACGCGAAGGGGTGAATTTAATAATTTTGGCCTAAATTGAGCTTAATTTGGGACATTATTCGAAATAACACCCATGCACGTTATTTCGCGAAAATA
>QKWP01000905.1:0-18620 GCA_003550325.1 Gigaspora rosea | reverse complement strand
CTCCATGTTATCATCTCCATTCTCTTTTGTAGTTTCATTCCTGCTATCTTTACCAACTTCATCAATATACAGGTTATTTTCACTAAACACTTGTTCAACGATCTTTACTGGTTCCTTGAATTTTATTTCTTTAAGTATCTTGTAATAATTTCTAGTGGCATTAGCTTCCTTGAATTGCGGACAATCCTTTTTTATATGACCTTCCTGGTCGCAGTAGAAATAGATTTTTGGTACTGAACGCCATTCGGTTGTAACTTTTTGATCCCAGACCCGTATGTCTAGGAATTCTTTCTTCAAGCCCTGTGTCCTCTGTTGTATCATAAATGATTATCTACTGGTTTGAACAAACTGGAGTGTCTTCATATACTAACGGCCTTATAGACTTTATCGACCCAAAACTTTCAAAAGCTTCTTTAATTTTTTCTGATATAAATTCCTTCTTACCAAGTGTGACATTCCTTAGTTTGACTGCCAGATACGTGCACCTCAGGTTAGTTGGAATGTATCCTAGAAGGGTTTGTCTAAACAAAATTACCCCTTCCTCAGCATAATGCTGTTGTTTCTCATCATTTTTGAAAATTAATTCTATATGCGTTCTTTTTCCTCTATTAAAATGCGGTTTTGCTGCCAACATATCGTTCCCAATTTTGTTATAAAGTGCAATTACAATTTTATTAGTTGAGAAATTATTCAATGCTCTAATGTCAAAAATCACTGTGTTTTCATTTTTAGTTTTAAACGGCCCATTCTGAGTTTGATTAGAGAAGGTAGCACGCCCTCTTCTCAATTTTGTGCCTGTAAATAGGCCTGACCACTTATGTGTAGTTTCTGTTGAATTCTCTCTTACTGGTGTTTCCTTACTATGATTGCTTTGATTAAGGCTATTGTTGTCTGTTTCAATGTTTTGGATTAATTCATGCATAATTTGTACTTGCGATCTTTCCTCACATGATAATGCGTCATGTGACGTTGATGGCGTAATAACTACCCCAACAGCACCCCGAAAAATTTTGCGATATGTGATGCCCTAGCCAATCAGATTACTAGATTAACACATAATAAGATCGACAATATACATGTATATGCTTACTACTAAAAATTGATAACGAGAAATTTTGCTCTTTGTTATAATAAATTAAATCAATTGTAACCTCTTCCAAGATACACAGTAATGGCTCATTTTTCAAAATACTTATATGCACAACATATCATTTCGATTTTGACATGAACCTTTTAACTAAAAATAAATAAATAGTTTTTTGTGAAAAAAAAAGAATAAAAAGATAAAGTTACCATCATATAAAAACTATTATAATACTTGTAATTTATTGTTAAATAAATTTCTATTACTTTAAATTGGTTTTTTTGGCTTTATAGAGTACCTTGAGTATATAGATATGTTGATAAATAAAAGACAAGTTAGTATACAAGAAGGCCAGGATTAGTAATAGGCAAGAAAGCTAGAATTAGTATAGACGAAGAAGTTAATAGAAAACACAAAAAATATGTAGATGGGTAAATTAGTAAGTAAGTAGATGGTCAGACAGAGTAGTACATATGTGAGTGAGTAACAATTAAGATGAGAAAAGGAGTTGAGTGTGTAGATAATATAGAATTAAATAGATACGTAAATTAAGTAGAAGAATGATAATTTAAATTAAAATTAGTAGGTGTACAAAATAAATAAAGTTGAATAAATGTATGAAAAATATAATAGCGAAATAAGACTTAAGTAAATAAAAATTAAGTGGTTATGTTAGTAAAATAAATATATTTATTTTTTTAAAATTTACTTTAAGTTCGATCTTACTTTTCTCAAAATATTTTATCAGATACGTACACATGGGAACATTTTGGAAATGGCAGGTTCTTTTAAAGGTAGGGTTCAGTTTACTTATTTTGTATAAATGTACATCGATATCAAATTTAAAACTCAGCTATGCAATGTCGTAATTATTACATCATTTATAATATATATACTATTTACGATTTTTAAAATTTTTTTTTTATCTTTTTTTTTGAACTCTCAAGAAAAAATATGGATACAAAAAAATGTATAAAATGTAATAAAACTTTACCCTCACATGAATTTATTAATAAAACCAACCGTCAAGAAACAAATTGTTCTGAATGTCGTTCTAAATCCTCTATTTTTTATAAACTATCCCTCAAATATAAACCAACAACGGAGCTTTTATCACAAAAAGAAATGTCAAAAAAGCTTTATGAACAAGTCCTGCAAATTACTACGAATGAATATTTGGAAAATGAATCAGCAAAAATTGATTTTAAATGTGATATTTCACTTGATGTNTTATAGAAATCACTTAATAAATTCGACAAAGAATTTGATTGGTCATTTGATCAGATAAACCAATCAAATTCTTTTATTGGATCCATTGATGGAGGTATTGTACTTAAATGTTTTAGCAAAGTTTTATCGAATATATAAACACACGGCTTGCATGCCATTTCGGTAACAATGAAAAGAATGTTATTGTGTTGGAATTATCATGATTTTTATCATAGTTTCTATAAAAAAATTTTGCTACAAACCTACTCGACACATAATGCGTTTTAAGGTTGAGTTTGCATCGAAATTATCTTGATTCCTATCATGAATTATTGTAAAAATTCTCATACAAAGTGCTCGCAATTCTAATGATCACAATTTATAGTTAGGGTTGAATTACGTAGTTTATGTTGGAATTCTTATAGTTTCTATCACGAGTTACGGTTACAAACCTTACTATGTGTCGCGTAATTTCTGAAGAGCCCTTGCACTTAGTAGAATGAGTACAAATAATGACGAGATTTATAATGATTTGAAAACAGCAAAGGTGAAACGAAAATATAATTTGAGTGACTCACGTGATCATGCGATCGATCAGGGTTATCACGGAATCAGAGTGTTGGGCGGGATTAATGAGATCGGGTATTGTTGCATCCAAAGAGCCCCTATCTAAAGTAGCGCCTGACTAAAATTAAGCCCCATCCTCATGCATGCATTAAGTCGAAATTTTAGTCAGGAGATACCTTAGATTCGATAGTTACATAAGTTTGGTAATTTTAGTAGGAGAACTTAATGCCGGGTGGAATTAAGATTAGAAATTGCAAGGTTCCGAAACTTTCCGAAGAGAAATTGAACGAACGTAAAAGACGAGCGAGGGAGCCCGATAATTTCCGATTGAGAAAAAAATTTTAAAGTTTAGTATATATATATTCCACTCTCCCTCCCCCCGCCCCCCTCTTTTGAGAAAGGAATGTAACGTAAACCACCGAATTAAATTGGTCTCGCCTAAAAAAAATCTTTTACCAGGTTTTTGTCTTGACTATTTTGTCTTAACTAGCATGCATTGTTACTTGGTGCACAGCGCAGATTATCTTACAAAAACACGTCCCTATATTATTTCAATTTGCTTAAATGTTGAAGTTTTTTAATTATACTAACTGCTAATAAGTTATCCAATATTTAAATTTTGATCACGTGATTCGCTTGCATTTTTAAGTGCAGTACTATATTTATTTCGATTCGTTAAAGAACATATGAATTAATATAATTAATATATGCAATAAATTTGCAGTATAAATAATTTTGAGTTCTAATTTTTTCAGAATTGCACTAACTAAATCAGCAAATTTCGGTAATAATAAAACAAGATTAAACCGATTTTTACAGAGCTATCTCCAAATTTCCGGGTCGGATATGTCAGATCTAGGTCGGCGTTTAGCTCTAGTTGTTAGCAAGTTCTAAGCAAGATCATCAGCTGGGCATTTTTTACTTAATGATTTATTAGTAAAATTTTTTATGATCTTGTCAATTTCGATCCAACCGACCATGATTTCGATGCGCTCCGACATATCCCGACTGGGAATTTTGGTATTCTAATTGGCTAATTTGCGTCGATCTAAACGTGATTATAATACTCGTTCACATTTTTTTTGACAAGGGGGTGAACTAGTTTCTTAACTCGTTCGACCCTGGACTTTTAGGGACCCGCACCAGACGCACCAGTATACTTGTTTATGCACGTAATGTTAATGCGCATCAAATGATCGATCGATTTGAATACGCCATTCAATAAGATTCAAGAAATCGTACACAGTAAGTTGCCTGTTAACCATATATTTCGTACTTCGTACTACGTTCCTGGTACAATCTATTGATATTTGGAAACTTAAGTAAAAATCTTACTTGGCCTTTTTGGTATCAAGCAAGCACAAAACTTTATTGACTTGCATTAGAGAATTATACAAAGTTTATAATGCATCGTATAATTAATCATCAGGTTATTCAGTTATCTGAAAATTATTTCTCTATTGTCTTTGATGATCAGTGATTATCATTTAATCAACCCAATAAAAAATCCTACGAAAAAAAATGAAAAATGCCAAATATCAAGTAAATAGACAAATTAATTTGCAACGGGATACCAATTCTTGCGTCTAAAATTCTTGCTTTTAATATCATTAGTTATTGCAGCTATGATATTGCTTATGTTCGTAGTTCTTATCGTTATATTTGTATTTGCATGCATGTGTACATTTGTCATATAAGAAGGCGTGATGAATTCGCATGTGAAGAATAATGGCATGATGAAATCATGCGTGAAAAATAACCAAAATTTGACGAATAAGTCATGCGGACCAATCAAACTTAAGATTTTGCGGACAAATACCACTCCAAACAGCGTAAAACCATGCACTCATTGCATTAGTTCCTGGTATATTTATATTATTCAAACTCAAACTACAGTAGTTTGCAAGCTTCAAACTCAAATTCAAATCAAACTCAAATTTAACTTAAAAGTTTGCTTCAAATCAAACTCGAATAATTTTTTTAATCATAGTTTGGGTTTGGGTTTGATTTCAAACCCAAATCTGACCTAAAGTTTGATTTGTTTCAAAATTTGGATGAAAATGATGAAAAAACTAGCGAATTATTTAATTATTTGAAGTATTTCGAAAATAAAAAGATGAATAAAGTTAAGTTTTTATTTTATTTATATATTTTTTTTATGAAATCAATATAAAAATCAGTGCAGTAGAATTTGATTTATTACATTTATAGTGATCACTATTCATTAATTTAATAGCTAACATTAACTGCAAATTAATAAAAAAGAGTTTAATTGATATGTTTAATATAATAGAGATAGGACTAAATGTTAAATTAAGATATTATAAAAAAATAAAGATCTCACGTATAGTTGTTTTAACCTTACAAGAATCTATATAATTATTTTGATTGAACACATAAAAACATTACAAATACACATTTGGAATCACTCATATTCAAACCAATCAAGAACTTCATTAATATTTTTATGATTAAACGACGTTCTCTTTTTTTTATCATATAAACTCCAAAGAGTGTTAAAAATAAAACTGTATTTTTTTTTTATTGATTTAGTTTCTAAAGCCTGAAAATTTTCATGTATCGATCCTCAAAGTCTGATTGTAAACTGGGGTTTAAATAGGCAAATGCATTTTATCTGCAAAGATAAGAAAAGCCAGTGAGAGTTTTCATTAATTAAGCAGTTTCATGTGATTAGGCAACTCTTTAAGAGAATAAGAATCATCAATTTGTAAATAAACAACGCATCATTGTTGATCGAGTTATAACTCATTCGAATCATTTGGTCGAGTTAATCATTCGAATTTATATTGAGTTTTAGAAGTTAAATCGCTATTTACAAAAGTGAGTGTATTTCATATTCCGATAGGCATAGGAATATTTAGTTCACAAGTCTAGTTAAATATGTAATATATTTTGACTCACGAGTAAAAATTACACGATTCGAATCTATACAAATTCGAGTTATTCGAGCAACGTATTGACGAGTCCAATCAATAGTAACCTAAGCATGTCTCAAAATATCAAATTCGCTTGAAATATTCTAGAGTTTAGAGATTCATAAACTTTAATTATCACTAGAAATTATTTAAAGTTTATCAAGGGACATTACTGCGATCTTTAACGGAGTGTAAATTCCGAGATTTGGTTGCTTTTACATTTTTAATCAAATTAATACAATAATAATAGACATAAATAACGACGATACGTTGCTACTTATTGAGAAAAAAAAGAAATGAATTCCATTAAAAATGTTATTTTCAAGTAGTTGCAATATATGAGAAGTCGCTAGTGTGCCAATTTTTTTAAAAGATGATTAAAATTACCTTTTAAGAAAACAGACCTATAACTCTAATAAAATCTGCTACAATTCTTCTTATTTTATTGTGTGTCATTTTGAGAATGTACTTTAAACTGTATAAATAATGTAAAATTCAATTGAACATTACAGTCAATCACACAAAAGTCCTAATACAGTATAAATAACATCAAAAATAAATGTACATACTTTGTGCAATATAATACATAACTCTACGTAATATTATTCTCGCTCGGATACTTTATTAAACATGATATGACGAAGATACATATGGGAGTAGTGCTCCAACTTCACTACTTTCTCTTCTATTTTCATACTTGTGCTTTGCCAATTTCCTATGTTTACATATTTTCATAAGCTTGTGCGTTCACTGTGTGCACGTGACGAAGTACAAATGAGGATCGGAAGTACGGGCCCACGCTATGGTGTGGCGCATTCTACTTCAACTTTTACTTTCACTTTTTCTTTCTCCTTTTTTTTCACAGCGTGATGTACTCAATTTTTACATGCAAGACAACCGGTAGGATGCAACTTCTTTTTTGAAAGTGGGAGGGGTGGCGGGCCAGTCACGAAGAAGCCTGATCGAAATCGGGCAGTGAAGAAAGATCAAGTAGGCAAGACAAGCGAAGAAAGAAAGCACTAAATTCTCTAATTACGCTCACATGTATCCTCTTATAGTCTTACTCACCAGCACCATCTGCATTTAGCATGTCTATGACCTTAATCATATGATGCATACAATCGTATGCATGTCCATTGTTTTCCCATATAAGCCTTACTCATACAAGTCACCAGGGGTGATCCTCGCGATAATAACCCTAGCGTGACTTCGTCAACGCATAGGGCTAAATTTGATGCAACTACTTTATATTGATACTTTTCTTGCGTCAAAATGTCAAATTGCAATAATTTATTTGTAAAGCAACCTGAAAAAATCGAGTGTTCATCGGATATTACTCAAATAGCCAACAATGATACCCAATTGTATTTAGAGGATAATAATTTACAGGATTTTTCACATGATTGTCTAAACGAAATTGTTAATGAAATGTGTAATTTGTATAATGAAGAAAGATTGAAATGCAAATCTTCACGTCCAATTCTTGATACATTAGAACAATTTCTAGTAAAGAAGAAGCAAAATCCAGAAAATATTATCAATTTTTGTTTAGATAATCAAATTAACTCTTCAGTTCAATTCATTCTTGCAAGTTGTTATCGTTATGGAAAATGGGTTGAAAAGGATGGATGTAAAGCATTCAATTATTACCAAAAGTTAGCAGAGATGGATGATCCTGACGGAATATATTTTGTCGGTGTATGTTATCAAGATGGAATTGGAGTCGAAAAGGATCATAAGGCATTCATTTATTATCAAAAATCTGCAGAGATGGGTAACGCAATTGGAACAAATTCCGTTGGATATTGTTATGATTGCGGAACTGGAATTAAAAGGGATGAACATAAGGCATTCATTTATTATCAAAAAGCTGCAGAGATGGGATACGTTACAGCAATGTATAATGCTGGAAATTGTTACGAAGATGGAACTGGTGTTGAAATGGACGAAAAGTAAGCGTTTGAATATTACGAAAAATCAGCAGAAATGGGTATCCAGATGGAATGTATTATGTTGGTGAATATTACGGATAGGAGTTGTTGTTGAAAAGAATATTGATATTGCTTTTGAATGGTATTTAAAATCAGCTATTACTGAACAACAATATACACCTAAAGTTAAAGAAGAATTTTTTCATTGGATACCATATGACAAATTTGAAAACATTGAGGGGATAGGCGAAGGAGCGTTCTCTACCGTTTTTAAAACCAAATATCTGAACCGACATGGGTTATATGAAAATGTAGCAATTAAAATTGTAAAGGATTCTAATAAAAATGAAGAACCATTTTTAAAAGAGGTATTTTTTTTAAACAATTTTAATATTTATTTTTAATTTCTAATTAATTTATTTATTTTTTTTTTAGTTAAAAGCTTGTCATAGCTTATCACAATATTTGGGAATATCTAGAGATGAAAAAACAAAAGACTATATTTTAGTACTTAGTTATGCAAAATATGGATCATTAAGTAAAAACCTTACTAACATCTTTAAATTTGAATGGAAAATTAAATTAAAGATACTCCATGATATTGTGTCTAATCTTAATCGTATTCATTCTAAAGGATATTTACATCGAGATTTACATCCTGGAAATATCTTGCTAAAGAAAAAGTATAAAGCATACATTACAGATCTAGGTTTATCAAAACCACTCGACGAAAAAGAACAAGATAAACGTATTCATGGAGTTTTACCTTATATCGCACCAGAACTCTTTCAAAAAACCCCATACACAAAAGCATCAGATATTTATTCGTTTGGAATTATCATGGTCGAGATGACAACTGGACAAAGGTCTTTTAATAATTATAAAATTTGATATTGATCTTGCAGTTATGATTTGTAATGGATTACGACCAAAATTTGCACCTAGCACTCCTGATTGCTATGTTGAGTTGGCAAATCAATGCATGAATACTGATCCAGATAAACGGCCTAATTTTAATGAAATAATTACTAAATTAAATGCATGGTTGAAAATTATCAGAAATAAGAAAATTAAGAGTGATATCGAAAATGAGGATGATATCGAAAATGAGAGTGATATCGAAAATGAGGATGATATCGAAAATGAGAGTGATATCGAAAATGAGAGTGATATCGAAAATGAGAGTGATATTGAAAATGAGAGTGATATCGAAAATGAGAGTGATATCAAAAATGCGAGTGATATCAAAAATGAAAGCATTGTCGATAATGAGGGTGAAAATAGAATTAGAAAGCAATTCTTAGAAAATGACGAAATCAGTAAAACTTTACATGATTACTGAAAAATTAAACGATATATATACAAGCAAACCATATAATATATCAGAAATTAGTACGAAGTTTTCTAAAACTGCGGGTTTTATAGAAGTTCCGAATGATATTTAGTGAATCAATTATGTTTAGCGAAGTTTTCTAAAACTGCAGGTGATTAGAAGTTCCGGATATTTAGTGAATCAATTATGTTTAAACGATAAATTTATACTTATCTGTTATTATATGGAATTATTAATAAGAAATGAAGCTTTAATAAAAACAAGAGCGCAGTGACAGGTTATGCTACTAATGCTGGTTATTTTCCCGACTGTCCCTCTTAGGGTTTTTACAATTGTGATAAATAAGCATGTAGCAATTTAAAAAACTTAGCTTAATTAATTATTACAATAGTAACGTTGAGTTAAAGTGAAAATATATAAAGAACGATTTTAATCAGATTTATTTATTTTTTTTTTTTTACTATCTTATATGTAATTTTTTTTTATCCAAAATAAAGAATGTTTATAAGTCGAAAGTTTAAACGCCTACTTATAATAAAAGTTATAATAAAATCAAAAATAAAGTTTTAATGAAGTTTATAAAATAAACTAATGATTTTTAAGCTCGCATTGTGGAGATGATCCTTTGAATACCTCGCAGGTTACAAAAATTAGGACATAATTTGCCAAGAGAATGAAGTAAAAAAATGAGAAGATTAATAATATTTAGACCTGATTAAGTTCAACGCCCAGTATGACGCAGTAAAATCAATTTTTATTTTGAATTATCGATTTTTTTTTGTATAATTTTAGTTGTGAATTTGATTTAATGTTAGAACCAATTTATGTGGGTTTAAGTAAACGCCACTGGTTTATTTTTCTCCAAAATGATGATAATGTATCGAAGGTGTATTTATTAAGTTATTGCATTTGCAGATATTTTCTATTTTAATTTTAAGGATGGTTGTCTTTATTTTTTTATGTTGCTATTTGTTTTAATTAATTCAATCGAAAAGAACCCCCCTATGAAAAAAGTGGCCCGTGTGGGCACGTGTTTCTATGGAGAGACACGGTCAAGTGCAGCACGGCCGGATGTCCGGGTTTGGTCCGTGTTGGCACGTCGAATTGGTCTGAATTGGACCGTTTACCCGGACATTTTGGACCGTAAATGGACCGGGTTTTGCTGCACTTTACTAAACCAAAACGCACGGGTTTTGGCACGGGTAATTACATGTAATATAACGTGCTTGTACGGGGTACGTCTAAAGCCGTGTGCGGTCATATGTTTTTGACTTTTTGATTAGGGATTGGGTAAGGGATTAGGATGAGGTCAGACTTTATAGTAAAATTGCCTCCCCGACATTTTTTGTTAATAACCCAAGGTAGGTTTAACACTCGTTTCTTGTATTTTTGATGTTTTTCACTTTTTTTTCACTTTTTCTTCGTCGGGCTGATCCATGTCGATCAAAACAATCGATTTTAATGGCTCTATGTCACGTGACCGCACATGGCTGTAGACGACCCTGCTTATACGTGCCACCCAATGCACGTAACATTACGTAAAACGTAATATACGTGCCATTCTGTCACGTTTTGGTCCGTGTTTCATGCCTTTACGTGCCACGTGATACGTGCCTATCCAGACAACCCCGTGCCAACCCATACCAACACCCGGACCACTTTTCTCATAGGGCCCTTATTCATGTTGATATAGTCCATGGAATATTTTAAATTAAGTGTTTATGTGAGATTGATACGTTTTATGTAAAATTTGCACAAAAGTATTTACGTGTATTTTAGCCGGTAAAGGCATGTTGGGTATAATTGACAGTTAGTCGATATTAGGACGAGTGTTTTGTATTAAAACAAACCATTTGATTTAATTTTGAATAGATATTTGTTCAATAAAAAGTTGCCTTAATTTGTTAAAATTAACTATATGATAAAAAAGTGTTATGTTGAGATGTAAAATTATATAAAGAATATTTAGGTAAGAAATATAGAGTTGAAGCAAATATGGTAAGAGATTTTGAGGTGTTTATTTAGATGAAAAATGTTGGGAAAGATGAAGAGAAAAAAGATAATGATGGAAAATAGAGTGAATCTTTTCAGAAAATCTAGCAACTGGTTAGTTATATTGTTCTTAGTAATTTTTTTGAGTGATAGAATAAAATCTTATAACTAATGCTTATGATAAATTAAAGACTATTTACTTTATTCTATTGAATCAACTAGAATTAATTAAGGTATTTATGATAATAAATTAATAATTGATATATATTTTTTATTCTATGCAAAACGATTTCGGAATGAGCTTCTTAACTTATTAACAATTCTAGACAAAGTTAATGTGTTTAAGGTATAAATTTTCTCGATTTACTATTATCTCATTTGTCACAATTAATAAAAGAGAAGTGCTAGTGTATGAGCATCACCACGAAGTCCAATTAGATTTTTTAATTCTTTTGTGATATTTGTAAATTATTCCCCTAATTAATGTTTAAAACACAGGGTGAAAATCTCCATTATTTAATTTGAGTGATAAGGTTAAATAACAGGCATAGGACATGTACCATTCATTGCTTTTTATAATTAAAATTTTTAAAAAACATATGAATTTACTATATAACTTTGAGCTAAGATCTTCATCAATCTAACTTATTAACTTAAAATTAAATTTTACAATTATATAGAACAAGAAAAGAAGAAAAAATTAAGCTTAAAAATTGAATTAAAATTTTGCCAATTTTGCACAAAACGAAAATGTAACTTTGCCAAAAACAAATATTTTCTAATTTTAAGATGATAAGTATATGTAAAATCATGCCCTGAACAACTTTACTTAGTCGACTAAAGTAGGTTACCTTGTAAGAAAAATGGGTTATCTATGTACTAAAATTAAAAATTTTGAGTTTTAAATATAAACCGTTTTTTTTTGATTAGGTAACCTACTTCGGGCGCTTAAGCAAAGTTGTTCAGCACGTGATTATACTTGGTTTAAAGCTATTGTGCATTTTCTCGAACCTTTTACTAAGTGAAAAATGGGGTTAAAGTTGGGAAAAATTCCCGAAATAGGTTACCTAATAAAAAAAAAACGTTTTATATTTAAAACTCAAAATTTTTAACTTTAGTACATAGATAACCCATTTTTCTTACAAGGTAACCTACTTTAGTCGACTAAGTAAAGTTGTTCAGAGCATGATTTTACATATACTCATCATCTTAAAATTAGAAATATTTGTTTTGGCAAAGTTACATTTTCGTTTTGTGCAAAATTGGCAAAATTTTAATTTAATTTTTAAGCTCAATTTTTTCTTCTTTTTTTGTTCTATATAATTGTAAAATTTAATGTTAAGTTAATAAGTTAGATTGATGAAGATCTTAGCTCAAAGTTATATAGTAAATTCATATATTTTTTTAAAAATTTAATTATAGAAAGCATTTGGACCTATTTCAAGGGGACATGTCCAGTGTTGGAAATTTCAGACTCAAACACTGTTCTCATAAGAACAGTATATTAGCTACAAGTGTTCTCAACCAATTGGTTAGTGTTCTCACTAAAAAAAAAAAAAAAAAAAAAAAAAAAATATAAGTAGTTGTTATTGTTGCTATTATAGCAAATTGAAATCCCTTTATCAAAATTAAATAAGAATTTTTGTCAATTTTTGGTTTCGGCATAAATTTATATAGCTAATTATTATACTTATGAAAACAATATTATTATTTTACTGTTCTCAAAAAATTTTTTTTAATAGTAAACAGTAAACAAATTTTACTGTTCACAAATTTATAACAGTGTTCTCATGAGAACTCTGAGAATACTAATTTCCTACACTGGACATGTTTTATGTCTGATAACTTTGAACCAATCATTTATGTAGTAAAAGATATTGAGGAAGAAAATACAGGTCGAAGCAAATATGGTAAAAGTATTAATTTAGTATTAATTTGATAAATAAAATTGGGGAAGATGCAGATACTGTATGTATAAAGAGAATAATGCAGAGGATGGAAAAGAAGATAATCTAGTAATGATTTATTATATTATACATTGTAATTTTTTGAAGTGATATAATAGAATCTTATAGTTAATGTTTATAATAAATTAAAGATAATTAATTTTATTCTATTGAATCAATCAAGGTGTTTTATAATGGTAAATTAATAAATAATAAATATTATTTATTCCTTGCGAATTTTGGAATTGCTAGAAATATTATTATTAGACGAAGATGTTGTTATGAAAAAGATTCAGAAAGCTCAAAACATGATAATGAAGACTTGACTACCCTTTTTGCAACAGATCGCAACGACTCCTGTGAATTTTCAACACCAGCAATTGGCATCTTGATCATGCTTGTTATAGAATAAGGGCAGAATCGTGACACTAACTAATGAAAATAGAACATCACAATCATTTATATTCTTTAATTTGAGCTCAATTAGTCCTTACATAATCTCAA
The DNA here is from genome assembly GCA_003550325.1 of Gigaspora rosea. Taxonomy (NCBI): domain Eukaryota; kingdom Fungi; phylum Glomeromycota; class Glomeromycetes; order Diversisporales; family Gigasporaceae; genus Gigaspora; species Gigaspora rosea. Next base: position 5,118 of record QKWP01000905.1, on the reverse strand, counting down.
AGATCATGAATTGGTTATCATTAAATTGAGTATCTAGAAGCAAAAAAGATAACATTGGCTAGATTAAATAAATTTTGTTGTGATTGGTAATTTAAAGAATCTTGAGGGTTTAATATTTATTAAGTAATGAAATATAAAGGTTTGTTAATAAATTTGCATGTTGCACGTCACAAGCAAGTATCAATATTGCATCACAAGAATATTATCTAGGGTTAGTAAAATTACAGGGGCCAACTCAAACTTTACACAAGTTTAATTGTAATACAAAAATTGAAAATCATATAAATTCATATATATCGTGTTCGACTAGTCGAAGTCTTAATTATTAATTTTTTAAAAATAAACGTGTCTAATGGAATATCTTTTTTTTTGAAACTCGAAATAGACAAAGGTAAGTAATTAATTATAAAGAAATTTTATATCTGTTTTTTTATCGTTAAAAAAACTGAATCATATATTTCCACTCAATTATTGTATATACATGACTTGAAGCCTATAAGCATTTTGAAATAGCATGTACTTAATATAAACTGTTCAAACCTGAAAATTATAAATCTTTACTTTAACTGCTCAAAAGCCAAACCAGTTAGAGTTAAAATAGATTGACATAAGGTTTTATTTATTATCAAAAATTTGCAGAAATTGGGATGTTTAGAAATAAATAATTAGAAAATTAGGATCGAAATAGATCGATATAAAGCATTTTGACCTTGGGTTCAATAGCATAGCAGTTATGCTCCAAGGTCTCAAATCGCAAGGTTGCTAGTTCAAATCCAAGTGGTAGCAATTTGTAATAAAGCCAGCTGAGCTAGCTAAATTAGGAAACTGAAACACTGCGGGATACAGGAGTCTGGGACATCAATCAATGGACTTAATTCCTAGAATGGGCAGTGATCTTCAATCAAGGCTACAGTGACGAGGGCTGTGCCAGAACCCCGATTTGGAATAACCGAAGTCACATGATGTAATGTGAGGCCTAAGTTTGGATATTACGAGATCTATATGAACTCGTGGTGCAAGCAGTCCAAAAATTGACTGTGAAAGATTTCTGGCCACTATAGTGGTCGGTGCAACAGGTCGCTTCTGAGTAGCGTAAAAAGCAAGCTGGGGAAGTTAGGTTACAATCGGTAGACATAAAAATAATAACTTCAGTCATCATAAATCACCAAAAAAGTAATACTGGCAAGACTGTTAAAGAAAAAAAATATAAAGCATTCCTTTATCACCAAAGATGACTATTTGAATTAAGAATAGGTGTGTGCCTAGGCCATTTTGTTATTGGATTTTGCAGAAGATAAAGATTAGGTTAACAATATCCTTGCATCCACAACCTTTTTACCCGACTTGTACTTGTTATACTTCAGGTATATTAGGCATTCCAGTACAATACTCATACATGAAAATTTTTTGGTGTGAAAAATAGCTTCGATTTGTGCTAGAATGCAATACAGGATGATTTATGTGTTTTTATATTAGTACATATAATGATATGCCCTACATTCATTTATTTTGTATTTCTTTCTTAGGTTCATATTTCTTATCTACTGATTATTATTAGAGTACAGCTATTTACACCATGGTTTTTGCTATTTGTACCATGGATTTTATATAACATTAGATTATTAATCAACTTTTTCTATTTGCACCATAGTAATATATGTTGCACCAATAAAAATTTCTCTTTTTTTGTAAACTTTTAAAAAATTTTTTGCAATTTTTGTATAATGTTAAACTTTTTTAATATTGTGGCAATAAAAACTCACCTTTTTTTGTAAATTAACAACATGTAGGGTACAAAATAAGATTTTTGCAATTTTTGTATTGGAACTGGTTAGAATATTCTAGTAGGCCTGCTAACCTAATTTTATTATATGGGCAACCCTGACCCTAATTTTATAAGGTGGGCCAACCCTTACCCTAATTTCTTAAGGCCTTAACATAATGCGGGCCAAAATTTTACCATTTTGTATAACCTTGTGCAATTTTCATATTGCTCCAATAAAACCTTGCCTTTTTTTTGTAGATTAACAACATATAGAGGTGCAAAATAAGATTTTCACAATTTTTATTTAACCTTGGACTATTTTAATAATGCACTAATAAAAACTCGCCTTTTTTTATACCAGGAACAGAGTACAAAGTACAAAGTGTATGGTTTACAGGCAAGTTAAGTGATGTAGCTCTTTTGATTCCGATTGGACAATCTGATCACATGATTTCATCTCTATTTGCATGCCTTTGATTCTCATCTCATCCCATATTTGGTTAGTATTACTTTTTGCGGAAAGTCATTGTAAATTATCTTACCTCTTAAAATCCTGTCTGTTCTCACGGTGATGCCATTTATTCTGGCTTAGCATGTTTTTAATTTACTAGCACTTTACAATACTCTAAATAGCTATTGTTTTGTCTCTCATATGTGATACAATTCACGATGAAAAAACATATGGGTCTTTCTTCTGCTTCTCGAGCAGCTACGCAGTTTTCTAGCATTGTACAGTCTTTTATACTTTTATATACTTAAATTATACTTACTTTGCTTGACTGTCATCTTGACAGGCCATAAGCTCATGCCTCGGCCCTACCCTGCATGACTGTCGTTCGACGGGTCATAGAGAAACTCAAGGATTGCTAGGGGCGGGTCGATATAACCAGAAAGAAATCCCTATAAAAAAAATGGACCGTAAAGGTATGGGTTGGGGAGTAAAGGCACGGGTTTTGGTGGCACAGATTAAACCCGTATTTGGCACATAGGAGGCTTAAATTGGCACAGATTTTTGGCCTGTGGTGGACCGTATGCCCGTACTAAATGGACCGTTAATGTCTCGGGTTTTGCAACACTTTACTAGTCCAAATGGCACGGGATTTGGCCAGGTAATTAACGTGAATTAACGTGTGATAAAAAAAAAATATACATACAAGTAGATTACATAAATTTATATTAACAATCAATACAATATAAACAAACTAACAACTGCTCATGTATCAAAATTTGCAAGGAATTTTTTTGTTAAAACACCCAGAGCAGTTTCATTAGTGAATTATGAGATATCGCAATTTTTTTAAAAAAAATCGTATATTGATCTTTCGCTCTTCGTGAAATGTGCCAACATGTACCACCTTCGACACATATCATTCCATGAAATGAAGGTGCCATTACGTATGACGTGTTATAATATGCCACCTCCCCCGTACCACTTTTTACCATGATATTCTGTTAACAGCTCTATACGTACCACTCTGACCTTGCCATTCTGTGGATTCCAGACACAACCCTACCACACCCCGGACCACTTTTTTTATAGGGAATTCGGGTTCGCAGAAGAACAAGGTTACATTTCCCTACATACTTAGTCGTTAATAATCTTTGCACAAATTACCTCATACTTACCTAACTATACTCTAACTTTTCCCATTACCTCATCGCTTACTGCATTACCACATTACCTCATTTACTCAATTCCAGTATTATCAAAACGATCAAACAATATACCTGGATCGGCATGTTACATGCTCGATCTGAACTGATTCGAGACAAAAACTGCCTCAATACTTCATCGAGCAGCTTGCACCTGGAAAATGTGTACCAGGTTGGGATCGGATGATTGTCTGAAAAGCTAGGTTGAAATGGTATGACAACCAGAACTAGAAGTATGTCATCTTTTTTAATGAAATTTTTATAATTAGTTTATTACTATTTAAATTATAATAAGTCAATAATGTATTTTTTTGCCTACAAAAAAAAAAGACGATGCAAAAATTTGTTATAATCATTATTTAAATTATAATAAGTCAATAATGATTTTCAGATGTTTTTTTCCTACAAAAAAAAAAGCGATACAAAAATTTGTTATAATGATTGTTTTAATATTGTAAGCTTTTATTTCGTTAATTATATTTAATTAGTTTGGTATTTTATATTTTTAATTAATAATAAGTCAAAATTTATTTAATAACTATGTGGCAACGAAGATCTAATAAGCATATAATATCTATTGAAAAAATTTTCAACTTATCATTTGTAACGTTAAGAATAATAGCAAACTTCTTGCGGCATTGAATGTTTAAGTAGAATACAACAATCTGATTCTTTATCAATAGACAAGTTAACGTCTTATCTTTTCACCAAAATTTCATCGCAGTCAACAAATATTCAGAAAAAAAGCATTAATCAGTCTGAAATGAAGGCGAAAGAATGATCAACTGCAAAAAAAGTTATAATTTATTAAAGAACATCACAGAAAATAAACCAAATGGTTAAAAAGAATAAACTATTATATAATGTTGAAATTCAAAAAATTTACTTGTATTATTCATGAATTTAGATATGTGTTAAATTGCATTAATTATTGCTTTATATTATCGTAAAAATAAAGTCTTAGTAAAAAAAAAAATAATAAAATAAAATAAAAATTCGAAGACATCTTCCGGACCTTCATCCGGACCTTCATCCGAACCCAACCTGGTAACATTTTCTGGGTGCGAGAGCTTTCTATGCTTGCTTTGCTTGACTGTCGTCCCGACAGGCCATGCAAAGCAGACTGTGTCATCTTTATAATCGCTGTCATCTCAGCAGGCCATAAGCTCATGCCTCAGCCCTACCCCTATATGACTGTCATCCGACAGGTCATAGAGAAACTCAAGCATTATTAGGGTAGGGGGCGGGTTGGTTCGCAGAAGAAACAAGGTTACGTTTCCTATATACCTTGTCATTACCAATATATACTTTTCACAAATTACCTCATAGTTACCTAACCATACTCTAATTTTCGCATTACCTCATCGCTTATGATATTACTTCATATTTACTCTATCAAAACAATTAAACAATATAACTGTATCAGCATGTCACATGCTCGATCCGAACTGATTCGAGACAAAAACTGTCTCGATACTCGTATCGAGCAGTTTTTTGTTTGTAATCATGACATTTTTGTGAACTTTGCCAATTATGTTGTTATAGAACGATAGTTTATTATATTACCTTATTATTTTATTATTTTATTTTTATTATTATATTTTATTATTATATTGTATTATATTATTATCTTGAGAAGTTAGAATAGTTGATACCGCTTATAACGATTATCACGCTTATAACGCTTATAACGATTATCA
>QKWP01000904.1:124791-198627 GCA_003550325.1 Gigaspora rosea | reverse complement strand
GACAATAAAATTTTCCACATGGCATACAGAGCGGTTTTTTAAGTTGATAAATGATTGACCTAAATTTGGTACTTTAGCGCCTTGCTCATAACATTAAAATAAGATCAAAGATGCCGGGTTATCACGTGACTGCGTGGATTTGCTTATGTTCTTGATAAGGGTGTTCGAAATTTGATGTAGTTAATTTAGGCCAAATTCAAAATCACACCTCTGCACGTACGTATTACGCGTAAAGAATTAAAATCTAATATTTTGAAGATGTAGGATCCGATCACTGTAATACTGCCATTTATGAATTTATATATGAATGAATTAATGTCACGAAAATCACAATTGTTCACATCACATGATATATAAGTTATATAAGTATTTTAAAAAAAAATAATCTCATTATTTGCCACCCGGGTATTTTTAATCAGGGTAATTTATACACTTTCAAGATCGAGTTCAGGACGGACAACTTATGTTTTTACAAGTGTAAGTATCTTTACTTAACACGTATGAGTTGAAGTTATTATTTAGGTAAGCATTATAATTATTCATACTGTATTCTACATATCATCGGAATGACCGTGAAGGTTACTTCATTTAATAGCACGATCTCGATCACTAGTTAATCGCATTGAGAGAAACGCTTGAAACCCTAAGTCTTGTAATATACGTTCTTAATTTAATTTAATTATTTGTTTATTAAATTTTTTGATTTAATAACATAATGACTTTTTTGAAAAATCGTTATTTCTGACCTCATCCACTCAAATTAAAATGTTTTTATACAAATTGATTTGGTGATACAATAAAATATATATAACAAATAAAAAAATGAATCGAAACTTACTAAATACATCATGTGAGGGGGACGATCGTACAATTTCTAGAGATATAACGGTCCACAAAGAGCATGGTTCAAGAGATTCCCAGAAAAATCAAATATAATACAGTATACACTAATATATATTCACAGCAGATTTAAACTCAGAAAATTATGATATCGATATCAAATATGAATTACGTACAGACGTAATTAAAGTAGTCTGTTCAGTGTTCTAATTATGTAATTGTTTCACTTGGTCATAAATCGTGTTAAAATATTGATTGTGCTATTTTTAGATTTGTCAGCATGTACTTTTGTATTTATCCGACAAACTCATATGATCATGAAAAAATTTCGTTTTTTATTTTTTTCATGTGTTACTACGTAAATTAAAACTCAGCGAGTGACTCCCTACCAATCATTGCCGGATAACACACACGTGCCGCTTTGCGGCACGTGCTCATTTAATTACCGTAAATTTTTAATACTTCGCCACGTGCATTACTTAAATCTCAAAATTGTGATATCGATATCAATGATATCAATATGAATTACGTACAGGCGTAATTAAAGTAGACTTACTAATTCTGTAATTGTTCCGATAGTATTTTACAGGTTTTCACTTTGTTATGTTAAAATATCGATTGTGCTATTTTTAAATTTGACAGTAATGCACGCATCAATAAACAATTTATTTACTGTACATTACAAATAAACTGGATCATACGATTGTCTTTCATATTCCTGTATTCGTTAATCTTTATCTATACTTATTTGTTGTTTGCAAAAAGATGTGGCCTTTACAGATCATGATACACTTACTGTATTACGTAAAATCGCAGATAGTTTTTCGATTTTTACAGATTTTCAAATATAGATATATTAACTAATCAATAAAATTAATAGATAATCTATAATCGCCCGTGAAAATCGCAGCGTCACACCTTTTTGCAAACCGTTATAATACAAAGAACAGTTCCGAAACGCATTGTAGAAAATTTTTTAATACTTCGTCACATGCATTATTTAAATCTCAAGATATATAAAATTGTCATATCAATATCGATATGAATTTACGTACAGACGTAATTAAATTTGTTTCGATAGTATTTTACAGGTTTTCACTTTCGTTATGTTAAAATATCGATTGTGCTATTTTTAATTCAATTATCCGTTAATCGTTATCTATACTTAATACAAAGAACAATTTCGAAATGCATTGTGAAAAATTTTTAATACTTCGCCACATGCATTGTTTAAATTTCAGGATGTAGAAAATTGTGATATCGATATGAATTACGTACAGACGTAATTAAAATAAACTGTAATCAGTGTTCTCTAATTCTATAATAACATTTTACAGGTTTTCACTTTGTCATAAATCGTTATGTTAAAATATCGATTGCACTATTTTTAGTATGTACGCATCAATAAACAATTTATTTACTGTACATTACAAATAAATTGGATCATACGATTGTCCTTCATTCATTATTTAACTCATATATGTAGAAAATTGTGATATCGATATGAATTTACGCATAGATGTAATTAAAGTAGACTGTAATCAGTGTTCTAATTCGGTTAAATATCGATTGCAATAAACAACAATTGACTGTATATTACAATAAATTGAATAAATTGGATCATCATACATCCGTTAAGCGTCATCTATACCTAATACGTAAAAGAGCAATTTCCGAATTAGTAAGTTTATCGAAGACACGTTGTGTGAAAATTTTTTAATACTTCGCCACATGCATTATTTAAATCTCAAGATGTAGAAAATTGTGAATATCGATATCATGCACAGACGTATTTGTAATTGTTTCGATAGTATTTTACAGGTTTTTACTTTGTTATGTTAAAATATTGATTGCGCTATTTTTAAGTTTGACAGTATGCTGACTGTACATCGTTATAAGTTTTGGATTCTTGATTTTCTTATTTGAGAATATATGCTTGAGTAACTCGAATTTTTTTTTTACTAAGTTTCAGCCAAGACCCTGACCATAGATCATCAAATCATTTGCCACGTCTTTTTTAGCAAGATCTACTCGAGAAAATGTTCTCGCGTTTTTGAGTACTGGTAAATAAATGAGTACTGGTAAATGTACTCGTAAACTGGTAGGTCTATTGTCGTATTCGATATTCGTATTCATAATAGTAACAGTAATAGTACAGTGTGCGACACCTAAAGACTAAAATAATTTCAAAATTAATAGCTCTTGATACATAAAAAGATATGAAAAAAAGAAAGCTGCTAAATTGTAGCCAAGTTAATTTGCTACAACTTAGTGGCTTTATTTAAAATAATTATTATATATTTTTGATTTATATCAGCATGACGGAAGATCGATTTATGCATAAATGTTACACAAGATTTTACATATCAAAAAATATGAAATATGGTCACATCATATGACTGCTCATCAAAAAATCGACCAATTTTCACGAAACTTTACCAGGGTGTTATACGGCTGCAAGTTAGACAGTTTACTCAAACACATCTAACGCATCTAACGATCCGTGGGACTTTTATTAGACGTAGGTTTTCCTTAGCAAGACGGTAATAACCGGTAATAGCTTGTCCTTCCGCAATTAATTCTACCTAAAGCAAAGCATTCGCAGGTGAGTATACCAATTATTGTATTAACATTGGCACAGCAACTATGAAATTTAAAGCAAGTTTTATTGATTTAATTAAAATTTAATGATTTAAACGTTTCTTCATATAACTTATATATACTCAATATTTTGGTGATTGAATAAACTTGATAAAATGAGTTGCTTGCCAGAAAGCATATATGAGTCATACTTAATAATATAGATATTACCATCTTAGCGTAAACATTATGAAAAATGATAAGTATATAAGGATTGCTCTTGCCCTTAGTTCACAATCTAATATATATTATATGAAATCATCCTTAAATAAAGACTACATGCATATACATTCTCTTATATAATAATTGCTTAAAGCTGTAAAATACTAGTTCTTTATTTGTATGTTATTAACTAAAGAATCTTTAACTGAGAGAATCATCTGAATATCTGGATGATAAAAATTTCTATTTATGCTCATGATCTTAACATTTCGAGTTTAATTTATTATATTGATATCGATGTATACAGATATTTGATAACCGATATTTTTAGAAAAATAGCAGAAACCTCACAGATCTATCACTGATATTATAACACACTTTCATTCAATATAAGCTAGCCGATGTTAGCCAATATTGGTCGATATCTGATTAAAATTTTCCTGATATAATAACCAAAATATCGTCTAAGTTTCTTCAAAATATTGGCCTTTCCGATATTTATCTAAAATTTTCTTATAAAAAATCAAAATATCGGACAGATTTTGGCAATATATAAACCAGTTGTTTTAGTTAAGAAATTTTGTTAAACTATCGTTATGTAATATAGAAATATCAGATAGCAGATAGTTTGTCCGATATTTTCATGTTCGACCTGTGTAGGTAAAAGGGTTAGTGTTAAAAGTCAGAGTAAATAATGATATATACCAAAATTTTGCAAGAAATTTTTTTTGTTAGAGCATAAAAGGTAATTAGGTAAATAAAATTTTTTGATATTACAAATTTTAGAAAAATTTTTTTATTTTGTTATACAAAGAAAATTTGCACATTACACCTAATTTTGGTAGATCATTGGAGTGTGATATACAAGCACATTGTAGCATGCAATGTCTAATTAAGTTCTAAAATAATAACTAATATTATTGTTAAATTATATGTAACTAAATACTATACTAGCTACTAGGTGGTTCGATTAGTTTTTTATCTCTATGATAGTATTTCTTCTGGTTTCAAATATAGTTTACCATTTTTAAATTCTACCAAGAGCTATTCTAAAGAAACTCCAATGAAAGAATGATTACAAAAAAAAATTAGCAGCAAAAAAGAAAAAAAAAAAAAGCTAAAAGAAACAACAAACAACATATCATTTGTTGGATCTATAGCCTACTTGACTAAAGAAAAATTCCTAAATTAAATGCTACAGTGCATAACACTTAAAGACTAAAATCACGTGACTTGGTCCCCTTTTGAAAATTTTTATAGTAAATTTTGATGTCTTGCTGATTTCCTATATTTTGATTGGCTAAAATTTGATTTTTATATTTTTATTTGCTAAAATCTGATTGGCTAAAAATTTTTTAAAATTTTATTTTTTAAAATTGGCCAATCATAGAAGACTAAATCACATGATTTGTTCCATTTTTGGCAAATTTTTTACTTTTTATGTATCATATAAAAATTAAGCATCTTTAAAATATTATAACTTAAAAACAAATAATAATTTTTTAAAAAACAAAGCCACTAAGTTGTAGTAAATTAACTAAACTACAATATAGCAGCTTTCTTTTTTTGATATCTTTTCTGTATCAAGAGCTATTAGATTTAAAATTATTTTAGTCTTTAAGTATCACACACTGTAGTAAAAGAAAAAAAAAAGCTTAGAAAAGTATAAAAAAAAAAAAAAGTTATATATATCATAGAAAATTCTAGATTCATATTCTAGATTTGATTTTTATATGTGTTATACAAAAAAATTACCATTAATTTCATATTAGAAATGATCAACATACCTTCTACTCTTAAAATTTATAATTTCTGCATGAATTCTGCAGTGGTCAATTTATAAATTCTGGGTTGATTATATAGAAATCTTGAATATTCTGCAATTAATTTGTTATTTAGTCTTCAGATTATTTAGGATATTAAACAAAAATTTTCATTTGACCATGTACATATTTCAGGTTTATTTATTTTCTATATCAGAAACTTTATGAAATTTATATTTTTAGAATCTTGTATCTATAAAAAAACTAAATAATTTATAAATTCCTACTTTCTGCAGCAATTCCATGCTATTCTTAATATTCTGTATTTACAACCTAATTCTGTAATTTTTGTAGTATTCCATAAAATACAAAAAATTATCAACCCAGAAGTGAGCTAGATTGCCCACTTTTTGGTAAAAATATTAAAACCGAAGGGAAATTAGAAAAAAAACATGAGTTGTAATAATGGTAGTATATAATTTATAGTTATTGTATAGGTGATTTTCAATATTGTGAATATTTTTCTAATCACATGCTAGATGTAAGATTTGATTGGCCGAGAATCAGCCAATCAAATGTTATATCTAGCATGTGATTAGAAAATATTTACAATATTGTAAACTAATCCTATACAATAACGGTATTATTGTATAGTGGTCTGATGATTGAAAGTCCGATTTAGTTTCAGATATACAGTATGGAAAAAAATTGGACATTCATATCATAAGAAACTATACGATAATAGTGGATATATATTAAGTAGCGGTGTATAGAGATTGTAATAAGTAGAGGTCTGACTTGATGAATACTATTCACTGAATATTCACTGAATATTTGAATATTTGAATATATAATTTTTCACTAAATGAATATTCGAATATTTAAAACTTCACTGAATATATTTATTGAATATTCATTGAATATATATATATATATGTATATATAATTTTATAATTTTATTTTATTTTTTAATAATTTATTTGCAATTTTATTGGCTAATTTAAGTGAGATATTATATAATTTTTTAAAATTGAAATATATTTAATATTCAATGAATATTCAGTGAATATTCATTAAATATTTTCAAAATTTTTGTATTGAACAAATGAATATTCGAATACTTATTTTTTGACCAAGTCAGACCTCTAGTATTAAGTAGTGTTTAGTTAAATATTATATACTTGCAAGAGCAAGATTTTGTTAAAATTGTCTACTTTGACTAGTATACTTGCTAGCAAGATATTACCAAGCAAGCTTATTGTTAGTAAAAATTTAGATAAAATAGCTTTATTTTATGTAACTATGTAAAGACTAGCAGTAGACCCTGAATAATCTATGTGAGATTATATTTGAGCATTATAGTAACAATTTTTTTGGTTAGCAGTAAAACCGTTCTCTAAAAAAAAAAAAAAAAGAAAAAAAGAAAAAAACAAAATTCAAAATCTTTTAAGCCCATTTAATCTATAAACTACCATAGATCATAAATATATATACCACAAGTTGAGTGAAAAACTTAAAAAAAAACCCCCCTCTCCTGTTTGGTTAATTTTTATCCAATTTTTGCATTTTTCTGATTTTTACATTTTTCAATTTTTGTATTTATTATTTGCCGGGTTACTATTATAGCCCAGATTTTTCATTAGCATATTTCAAATATAACATTTATAAAAATTACCCCATTAGCATTCTTTTAAATATACCTATTTTGCTATTTAGCTGTTTTTAAATATAATCTTTTTCACCAATACCTACTTTTTAAATATAATCTTTTTTAAAAAACAGGCCTCCATTAGCTATTTTTCAAATATGACCTTATATAGATTGTTCAGGGTTCTCTGGAAGTAATTAGAAAACATTTGCATACAGTATAATCTGTATTATTTCTTATTTAAGCTACTAGAAATAGACCTCCGCACGGGCCTGGGCTACCCATGGGTACCCGCAAGTAGGACCACAAAGGGCCGGGCTAGGGTATTTAGGGTATTGAATCCCAGGCCCTAGGGTAAAGGTAAGGGCTTGAGACATGGGCCCTTACACAGACGAGTAGGGCGAGGGTAGTGCTGCAGGTACCCATTATACATATTTCACGTGAATATCAGCTCATATAATTGGCTAATGTATGTTAATGTCGATCTATACCTGATACCTATTTTATTTAAGAAGTACGTGAGATAAAGAATGTTTATTGAAATACCGGTAACTATCAATTTGTGAATATCTATGCTTTATAACTTTAGGTTGAGTATAAAGAACACTAATCTATTGCATAAAAAATATTTATTAGTCTAAATATTTAAGATAAGATATTTCAATGCTCCTAACAGGTTTGATCTGAACGATCCAAAACTGATCTGGCTATAGTAAATTTATTATATGGGTCATGACCCATATACTAAATTACTATAACCAGATTAGTTTGGGTCGTTTAGATCAAATCCGTTACAAGAATATTCACAAATTTAGTGTATTATTAATCTAAGTATTTGAAATAAATAAATTATTCAAGTTTAATGCATCGAAAAGCATAGGTACAACTGGTCAATGAAAGCCCGTGAGTACCCATGGGCTTTGAGAGCCGGGCTAGGGCATTGAGTTCTAAGCCCTACGGTAAGGGTAAGAGCTTGAAAGTCAAGCCCTTACACAAACGGGTAGGGCTAGGGTATTTCCATTACCCGTCTCTACCCGGCCCATGCGGAGGCCTAACTAGAAAAGGTATAAACAAAAATATAATAAAATGAAGATCAGCGGAAAGAGTTTTTAATTGATTTAGTAATATATAATTATTTATTTTTTGATTTTTAACATTTATCACTAGTGCAATTCATCGCTACCCCCTGATTGACCAATTATTTTGTTTGTTTTGATTTTACATTAATCAAAACAAAACAAATAGCGCCCCATTACGATTAGAGTTAGAGTTTGGCAGAGCAAGAATTGAAGGCTCCTAACCCAAAATTTCGCAAGGAATTTTTTTTGTCAAAAAAAAAGTTTAGTTTCTTAGTCAAAATTTTAAGTTAGAAGTGATTTTTTAAAAAAAGTTTGTTTTGCTTTGATTTCACATTACACCTGATCCTGCATTCCGATTGGTCGATTGAGAGTGGCAATGCATCACACTAGTGATGAATAATAACTCTCTTATTTTTTTAAATTTTATACAATAGAAAATTTTATACTTTTTGGTATTATAAATATTTTAGATTAGGGTAGAGACATTTATCACCTGATTTTTTAGGGAGAGGGGGTCAGAGGGATTATTAGGTGCTATATAATTGGCCAGAGCGTAGCGATGGACCCTAAGTTTCTATGCACTATGATACAAAAGTTATGTTTTTGATGCATTTTGCCCAAAATTGGTATCTTTTTTGATGCATCTTTGTAACTCTTATAGAAATTTGATTAAGAGTGCAAGTTTGCAATTTTTTGTCTGTTCGCATGTGTGTCACGTAATTAAAAAAACTAAAAAAAAAAGGCAAAAAAAACAAACCTATCGTATCGTAGCACTACCTTCTAAAGCAGTAGAACAATAAAACCTGCTTTGTTATTAAAAACCTGCTTTATTATTAATTACATTTGTGCAACTACTGTACTGTACATTAATCCATTAAACTTCGTTCCTTTCTAATAATAAACTTTGTTTCTTTCTAATAATTATGCAAGCACTTCCTTTATATTTGCTCGTTTTTCTTAATCTAACCTGTAATGCTTTAAACTCTCAAACACTGTCTCCGAGTACAGATTGAGTTAGCCAGGGTTTTTTGCTTGTATCCCGGTACATTATGCAATGAACTCTCGTAACAAGCCGCTTTAAAAAGACCCGAACCCAGATCTCACGTTATAACGTTCTACTCCCAATTCTTTATTATTAAAAAAAATATTCATTAAACTACTATACTAATTCTTTTCGTTCTAAATTTTAGGCTCATTTGACCTTGCTATAGTTTATTATATCACGCTAAATTTAACCCGCCAATTAAGTATACGATTAGTTGTTACCTTTCCTGGGTAGGTTTTTTTTGATAAAATTATTTACTGATAAATCATTTTTTTTGCCCAAGAAAACAATTTACACTTACCAAAAGGAGTAGATAAAAACAAACTTTTGGCCTTAGTAAAAGAGATTTTTGGCACCCAAAATTTCCAAACCGGCAAATATAAAGGTGGCAAAGAAGTAGTTTAGAAACTGTTAATGAATTTTTTGGTAAAGAAAAAATCTTAAATAGTAAATTTACTAGCGGTTTATTAATTTTTACTTTTTCTATTTGCCACTTTTAATTTCTTTCTTAAATACTTATGCAAATTTTAATAATCATCCTTATTTTAATTTTAGCGATCTACTATTTTAGCCAATCCTCCAAAAGTCCTAAAACCAAGCTCTTAACTATTAATAAAAATACCCAAACTGACAAAATTTAAAAAGTGTTGGAGAATCTGATAAAAGTACAATTCTTAAACAGATCCGTCTCATTCATGCATCAGGGTTTAATTCTGCTGAATGAGAGACATACAGATTAATGATACTTTTAAATATCATAGATTCAAAGAATTTGATTCTTGAAGCAATGGAATATTATAAAATACTATTTAGTGACTCTTCTAATATAGTAAACTTTTATTTTATTTTATTTTTTTTGATTCAAGTTAAACATTAATGCAAAAATCAATCTTTTCTGGTGAATTATTTAGAACTATTAAAATCTTTATAGAGTAATAGTGGTGTACAAAAATGTTACATAATAGGTAATCAATATGCATTACATGATAATATGACATAGTAAGTAATTTTACTTTATTGTTCAATACGCTTTTTGATTCAATTTTTTTTTTCACGTTTTTTTAAGTCATTAGATAGAGTATTTTCCCAATCATATGTGCCAACAAATCAAGATATTTTACGTTGTCGAATGAAAACCACAGGAATTGTGGAAACTATATTTTATTTAGGTTTATTAACATATAGGTATATTATATAACTTTGTAAATTTTCTTGGTTTATCTTGATTACTTTTTTTTTTAAAAAAAAATCTCTAAAGAACCTTTTCTAATTCAAATAGATAATGAGCGCAATCTACATGAACTACATAAATATTATATTTCAGGAGCAGGTGATAATTTGGAAGATGTTGATATTGACAGGCTTCGTGAAATAGGTATACATGTTGGCAAAATCCCGACTTACTATAGTTTGGGATTTGTCCGTCATCCCAAATCCCAAATCCCAAACTCTTGCAAAGCTAATATCTTAAAAACTTTATTAATAATCTTTATTTAAACAAATTGTATATATTCTTATAGTTATAAATAATATATTTACAAAATATTAAGATTATTTATTTGATTTAATTTTTTATAAATAGCAATTGTTTTTTTACTATTTAGAATTTGTCCGGGTTTTGCCAGCAAGTATAGAAATAGGTAATTTCTTTTCTTGCTTATAACGGACCGATTTCCGTATTTGTGGCATTAATAAACCCTTTTTTTTTGTTTTTTTTTAAAAAAAATCAATAATCTGCTAAATACGTTTATTTAGGTTCTTTTATCTTGAAAATCTCCCTCTGATATTTCTGATATTTCCGATATTTCTGATCGCTGAATTTTAATGCACCTAGTATCACTACCAAAATCATGTTTTATTAAATTTCAATCTAAGCATAATAATAACTTTTTTTTTAAACTTAGCAACCATGCTCTACTTTATTAGCAGTTTATGTAAAAAATTACATAAACTAAAAACTAACTATAATATAGGCTAATACCTGGCTTACTCCACTAGTGCCCAGGTACAGTTGTTGCACTGATGTTTGATAGTCTCACAGCTACATACGATTTCCTTCATATATTTCTACAAGAGCATGCTCAGGTCCTCAGCTACCTTCAAAACAAAATTCTATATATAAAAAAGAAACAAGCATAATAATAACAGAATCACGAGATTTTCTATTATTAATTATTATTATTATTATTATTATTAAAGAATTTACTTAATTATTACTGCGAACTCTAAGTCAAATTACATTCAATTCAAATATTTTTTAATACACGTATAAAACTTTAAATGCTACTAATTAAACATATTTTTATTATGGCCACTCCAAATTTTTGGAAGCTTTTTTGCCTTTTCATCTTCTCAATTTCTTTTTCAGCTATCGTTTATTCAGTTTGAACACTCAAAATTACTTTGAAATGCAATAATGGGTTTTATAGTTTGACAAGATGAACAAAACGATTATCGAAGTACAGTGCGTACAATATTCATATTATTACTGTACGTATATTATTATTATTAATAAATATTGTCATTATTGTATCGATCATTAATTTTTACTAATTTTAATGTCGGCAAATAAATTTAAACCCCGATTAATGTACATGATCTTGGTAGTGATACTAGGTAGGTCACTGAATTCTGTAATTTGGTAATTTGAACTAACAAATCCGAGTACCAGTTTATGATAATACTCTTGAGCCTTCACAATATCGAATCTTGAAACTTACTATATCCCATTTTTATAATATCGAATCTTGAATCTTTACAATATCGAATCTTGAATCTAATTTTCACGATCTTGATTCTTCAAACATGGATGATTTCGAAAATAAAATAAATAAAATATAAATATAAATATATGTATATTATCTATTTTGTATTATTTCTTTATCTGGTGCCTTATTTTAGCTATGTATTATTAATTTCCCATTTTGTATTTTTGCTTTGCCATCTGTATACTTAATTTGGTTCTTTTGCCTTTACTTGTAGTAATACAAGATAATTAGATTAGATATGATGTTGAAAAGCGCGTGTAGTAGATGTGATAGCTAAAGTATATTATCTAAAAATTGAAAGTAAATTTAAGTAATATATTTCAAGAATAAATATAAAACCAAATAATAAGATTTTTATGTGATAAAAAAAATAAAAATTCTTCAATTTGTTTAATAAAGTTTTACAGTTTATTTTATTATACAAATTTTTGATAACTAAATAAATATAAAAAATAAGTATTAATTAAATACACACTATTCAGTAACAAAAATTTATTACATTATTTCATAATTATATCATTGATTATTACTTCATAGCTTTATAACTTTTCATAATTATTTTTTATAAATTAAAATCTGAATAGAAGAAATCTCTATGGCAGAAAGTCCAATAGTAGAAAGCCCAACATTAGCAAAAAGCTTAACAATGGTAGAAAGCCCAATAATAGTAGAAAGCCCAACAATGGTAGAAAGCCCATTAATAGTAGAAAGGCCAACACTAGTAGAGAGTTCAATGGTAGAAAGCTCAATGGAAAAGAAAAACATAACAGGAGAAAATTCCATTTTACGAGATACTCTAAGAAAACGTAAAAGCTGAAAAAATGAATCATATGAGCGATATGAAGCTCGTCTTGAATGTGATCGAGAAAGAAAATGGCAAAAAAGAGCAAAAGATAAATTATATAAAATCGAAAAAGGTCTTGAAGAATTTGAAGCAAATCTTACAGATGATAGCAACAGAGATTATCAGTTAGAAATTGATATAGATATGAATGAACCAGATATACCTCTGCCCTTGCCTTCTACAATTCTTAAAGAATATGATAAAGTTCTTTTACGCCAATTTCGTAATAAAATAGATAAGCTAAAACACTCAGAGTGTCCTACATGCAAAGAATGTTTTCTATCAATAACCCTTGTTGTAGGAGAGTGTCGTCGTTGTTATACTGAGAAAACTTTACCAAAAAAATTCTTATTTGATAATAATATGAATCCAGGAGAAGTACCCAAAAAGCTCCAAAAACTAACAGAAATTGAAGAAATGCTTATTGCACAAGTTTTTCCTGTAATAGTAATTTATAGACTTCGTGGAAGACAGCATGGATATAGAGAAAATATTATCAATTTTCCTCAAGATGTAAAAGAATTTACAACTCGTCTTCCTTGACATCCATCTTCATTAAATGTGCTTATTATACGTCGGCAATCTGATAAAGATCTAACAGCTTTAGAGACTTTAAAATTCGTCGTAATAAAGTTGCTTGTGCATTAGGGTTCCGCAATTTGATTTGATTTTCAACTATTTGAATCAAATATTTGATCAAATTCAAAATCAAATTTGACTATATTTGATTTGATCAAATTCAAATATAGATAAATTTGATTTGATTTGACAAATATTTGATTTAATTTAAAAATTACTATTAAAAATTCAAATTCAAATCAAATTCAATTTCAAATATTTGAATCAAATCAAATTCAAATCAGGGTCAATTTGATTTGATCAAATTCAAATTGATCCAATATTTGATTTGATTTGAATTTGAGGAACCCTATTGTGCATTGCGTTGGCTAAAAGCAAACAACAACTATTATTCAGAAATTACTATAGATAATGAAAACCTTCAATCACTATTAGAAAACGGATTTATTGATGATCAACTTCAAGTTAATCAATTAATAGATAATGAATTTAATGAAGACAATGAAGAAAATGGAATTACACACACCTTTTTACCTTATCTACCTTCAGATAATCTAGAAGAAATTGCTATAAATAATACAATTAATAGATTATTAGCTAATAATACTATTGAATGGCCAAAAATTAATAATAATCCTATTAATGAATTTCAAACTTCAGGATATATTGCATGTGTATTTCCAACTCTTTATCCAACAGGAAGTGCTGATCTTCGTTCAGAATGTATCAAAAATGTCAAACCAGCTGAATACTTTAGGCATTTATTGCAATATAAAGATGGAAGATTTGCTCAGCATACTTGTTGGCAGTATTTTGCACTTAATTCATAGATGAGATGGTGAGCATTACAAGAAGAGTCTATGTTAAGCAGAATTTTGATGATAATCAGCTTACAGTTGCAGATATACAGGAAATTATTGCAGATAGTAATACAAATATGGCTGATCGAATTATGAGATTTGGTTTAGGAATATGTGGATCAAGGCAGTTTTGGAATGCAAGACATTGTGAGTTATTGGACATAATTAAACAGTTAGGTTCACAAGGTTTAATATTTTTTACATTTAGTGCTACTGATTTACACTAACCAGAACTTCATGCACTTATGCTATCTAATGAAAATCATCATCAAAACATTATTGACAATCCCCATCTTGCTACTTGGTTCTTTAATAAACAGTTTGAGATTTTTTTTAATACTATGCTAATAAAAAAATGGAATTTAGAAGATTGGTGGTATAGATTCGAATAGCAACATCATGGTAGTGTTCACGTACATGGAATTGGAAAAATAAAAAATGCTCCTAAAATTGAATAGGAACAACTAAAAGAAGATAAAAATTCATTAAGAGAGATAACAAAATATATTGACTCTCTGGTTACTACTATTAACCCAGGACCTGATGCCCTGTTCCTAACTATCATCCATGCCAAAGATGTCATGAAGAACTACATGATGATATACAAGATTATATCGAATTAGTTAACAAGTTGCAGTGACATACACGATGCAGTTCCTTATATTGTCTTCATACCAAACATGGAAAACAATCCTGCAGATTTGGATTTCCTAAGGAAGAAAGTACCATACTTTTTTGCGTGATGATAGTCATGGTTATCCAGAGCTTGTAACAGCAAGAAACAACCCATATATTAATCCTCATAGTAGAATCCAACTACAAGGATGGAGAGCAAATGTTGATCTTAAACCTATTTTTAGTATTCATGCAGCTCTACAATATATTTCCAAATATGCAAGTAAATCAAAACCACGATCAGAGGGTTTTTTACAAATATTAAATCAAATACTTAATAATAGCAACCCTACTGATAGATTACTTGCTCCAGTTCGGAAATTATTGCTTCATAGTGTTGCTGAACGTGATATATCTGCTCAAGAAACTTGTTATCTACTTTTTGGAATTTCTTTTTATCATTCAAGCTGGTCTTTTTTCTTATTAAATCTCAATAATGAAACATCTTGTTGACTTCGCGGTACAGGTGTTAATGAAGATGGAACTTCTAGACAAATTGAAAATATTGGATTAACAACTCGTTCTACTTTAAAAATATACTAGAAAAGACCTTCTGAGTTTGAAAATTTGTCATTATATAAATTATATCTTACATATAAGTTTACCAATAACAAATAGAGAATATGTAAAACAGAAAACATTATACAAGTTTGTCCATGACCATCACCATTGCGAAATGGACCAGAATAGGAGGAGTTCTGTCATGTAAAAGTTCTTCTTCATGTTGCTCATTGAGATATTAAGCTTTTAACTCAAAATAATACAATTTCATGGCCAGTTTTATATAATCACTATTTTGAAGAAATTAATTCTGATCCAATGGACTTACTTGGGCCCTCTATAGATAATAACGAAACGAGAGAAATAACAAATGATGAAAGTCAAGAGGAAGAATCTGAAAATAATAAAGGAGAAGAATACTGATTTGACTGGATGCTTTTGGCAAAAATGGGCCCTAACTCAGTAATTGATTGTTTTTCTGATCTTGGATCTTACGATATTGATCGAACGTATGATTGGATTAGTGAAGTTAGACAAAATTATTCTAATACTGACCTTAGAAAAGTAGACGCATTTTTGCAAAGAGTATCTAATCGTAATGAATCGAATAATGAAATAGAGAGAAATGAAATATCTAATACTGATATTATAGATTATCATATTCTAAATGATAAACAAAAAGCAATTTTTAAACAAATAGAATCACATTACCAAAGTATTCTTACAGGTTGTCAAATTAAACCATTCAACATTATTATTATGGGAACTACTGGTACAGGAAAATCATTGCTAATCAAAGCAATTAGATATCGACTTCTCGAATTAACAGAAACTAGATCCAATTCACCTGTATTATTACTTGCTCCAACAGGAGTTGCAGCCTTTAATATTAATGGAGAAACAATTCATTCAGCATTATCTATTCCAATACCTATTGGTAATAATCTTGACATAACTGGTGAGCGATTAAACCGTTTACAAAATAGATTACAAAATATACAATATTTTATAATTGATGAGAAAAGCTTGCTTTGGTTGATTTATGATTATGTTAAGCTTTTCCTGAACAAAAGAACCAAACCTTTTGGTAAAAAATCAATTATCTTGTTTGGTGATTTTGGGCAGCTTCCTCCTGTGCTTGATCATTCTATATATACTACAAATATTTTAAAAGATTCACTATCCAATGATAGTATTGTAGCATGCAATCAATTTCAGGAAGTGTATAAACTTGACATAGTTGAACGTCAATCTGTAAATTGAACAAAAAGAGTTTCAAAATATTCTCTTGCGATTATGTAATGGTGAATCTACTCTTACAGACTAGAGAACACTTAGCACAGGTTTTAATAATAAAATAAATAAAACAGAATATAATAGATTTTCAGATGCTACATGTGTTATGACAAAGTGAACTGATGTTAATAGAATAAATATTGATAAATTAAAATCATTAAATGTTCCTGTTGCAAAAATCTTTGCAATATATAATAGAGGAGGTAAAGAAGCTAAAAATGCAGATTCTAATATAGCAGGTGGTTTTGAGGCAGAATTATTATTAAGCAAAGGTGCATGTATTATGCTAATAGCAAACCTGTAGACAGAAGCTGGATTAGTTAATGGTTCAATGGGAATTATTCAAGATATTTTGTTTGAAGAAGAGCAAAGTCCACCTTCACTTCTAATAGCAGTTTTTATCAAATTTGATAATTATACAGGACCTACTATAAGTACAGTAAATGGCATAAATGTTGTTCCAATTGTACCAATCCAACGCAAATGGAAAGGCAAATCAGGGGCAATATGTTCACGTTTGCAGATTCCTATCCATCTTGCATGGGCTATTACAGTGCACAAAAGCCAAGGGCTAACACTACCAAAAGCTAAAATAGATATTGGCAGCAAAGAATTTGCTGCTGGGCTTTCTTTTGTAGCAATATTTCGAGTTCGTTCACTTAATGATATTATTTTTACACTATTTAATTTTGAAAGACTTCAACGGATTTTAAGATGTAAAAGAATGCAAGAAAGGAAAACTGAAGAAATGCAGCTAGTTTCTTTAATACCTAAAACTTAAAAATATTAATCATAAATTATATAATAATGCAATTTTAATTATTAATAAAAAATCCTTAGCCATTTATCTGCCTTGTCTTATATATCATTTTTATTTTCATTGCTATCTAACAATAATAAGCATTTTTATTTATATGTTAAATATATTAAAGATAATTATTAATATAAAATTATATATTGTTAAAAAAATAAATTTTCTAATATATAATACAATATCTTTTACAGTACTTTTTTTTACTAATAAATTATTATTATTATTATTTTTTTTTTATTTATTAATGTCAAGTACAGAAATAGGATAGTAAGTTACAATTTTATTAGGATGATATATAAAGAAATACTATATTTAAAATTTCTAGCTAATCATCTAATAATCTATGTAATAGGGCAAGCCTATCACTTGCAGTCAGGGCTAACCATTAGACTGCTACAGAAAGAAGATATGACATTTCACCTCATACTTTTCTATTTTAAACCAAAAGGTTAAATTTTTAGTTTAAGAAGGCTAGAGAAAACCAAACTAATAAATTATTAAATTCATAAATAGTATTTAATACTATTTAATTTTACAAATAAGGTTCTTAAATAAAATTATATAGATACTATATACAGTACAATATAGTATTTAAAATTTATTATTTTGGCTCCGGCCATACAATGCTACGCATTAGCCTAGTATAGTTTTATTAGCCAATTAAAATTGCCCAAAATAACTATATAAAATTTTTAATAATAATAATTAAAAATATTAAAATTTTATTTTATATTAATCTCTGAAAATGATTTGCACTAAATAAACTTGTTCAGCATCCAAAAATACATCAAATCGGCATAATTATTTTTATTTTACTTGAATTTTAGATATTAGATGCATAATTTTTGATTTTTGATCAAAAAAGTCAAATTTAAGCATCTTTTCTCCAAATTTCAAGTAAAATAAAAAAAGATTCCACTGATTTTATAGAATTTATTAATAAAATTCTATAAAATCTTATAATCCACAAATTTTTTATTAATTAATTCTAACTTTATGCACTAAGTAAACTTGTTTAACATCTAAAGATACATCAAATCGGTA
Organism: Gigaspora rosea; assembly: GCA_003550325.1. Classification (NCBI taxonomy): domain Eukaryota; kingdom Fungi; phylum Glomeromycota; class Glomeromycetes; order Diversisporales; family Gigasporaceae; genus Gigaspora; species Gigaspora rosea. The sequence goes on along the minus strand of QKWP01000904.1, from coordinate 180,069 downwards.
TAATTATTTTTATTTTACTTGAATTTTAGATATTAGATGCTAGTGCTGTTAATCGGTCTGGTCCGGACCGACGGTTCTTCAGTCCGTCCAGGGACCGGGCCGGTCCAGTCCTTTTTAGAACGGACCGAAAGGACCGTCGGTCCTAATAGTAAATATCAAATAAACTAAATATTATCTTGATAATACGCATTTTGAAACAACTATAAAATGTTGTTTTTCCCTTAGTTTGTTAAACAAGATTAAACCATGTTTAATGTATAATGTGAACGGGCTGTTGTTAATATTAATAAAATAGAGAAATTTATTAATAACAGAAATGGCATGATCAGTTAAATTTACAATTTGCACTGTATTTGTGCGAAATAACGCCTATGGGCATTATTTTGGAACACAAGTTTGAAACAAGCTAATGATTAATTTAGCCAAGAATTTTTAATGATAAAAATTATAATTTGCATTCGGCTAAAATAAACTATTAGCTTTCCTCAAACTCGTGATCCAAACAACGCCTATATGCAAATATAGTATATTGTTCAAATCTAAAATGTGTAATCTGCTCAATCCACATGTAAGTAATGAATATACCATTATTTCAAATTATAGATTATCAGTTTTTTCAATATCAGTACACATTGATAAAGGATTTATATATAATGTGGATCATCTGGATTTAAAGATTACAATGCCAAAATATCGCATACTAAATTTTATTTTGAAAATCAAATTTGCATACTTTCTATTAAGCATATTACGATAATTAATTATTGTTGAAACTTAATGAAAGAAATTATTGTTGTATTGTGATGTTAAGATAGTAATACTAGTAAATTTAAAAAATTTCATCATACTGAATAGCATAATTCTAATAGTATTCAAACTACGAAGTATACTTATTTTTTATATTTTTTTTTATTAAATATATTAAGTTTATAAATTTTTAAGTATTTGACAGACATGTAAATGCTAAAAATATTTTATTAATAAATATTTTTTTCTATACAAGTAACATCTAATCGTTTTGTTGATTACTTTAATTTTTTCATATATTAAGACAATTCTTGTCTTGAATCAGTACAAGATTTAACATTTGGCATGCCCAATTATGATTATATTATTCAATCAAATTATCGAATCTTAAGTGGTTAAAAGTGACAAATATCTTTTTAACTGATTTTAACTATAATGTTCATATTTATGAAGTTAATTAAATGAGTTATTTTGCTATATTAATATACTATATTATTTTCTAATTCATAACTTATGTATAACTAAAATTATCAAATGTATTAATATCATATAAGCAAATATTATTAATTTGAAAAGATTATTGTAATTCTTTATACTGACAAACTTAATTTGACCGTTATAGCAAAAAAGTATTATATTGATCATCGGTCCGTCCGGTCTAGATCAATTTGGTCCTATTTCGGTCTGGGACCGCGTCCGGTCTGGTTTTTTAAAAGACCGGGCGGTCTTTTAACCGAGATGGACCGGACGGACCGATTAACAGCCCTATTAAATGCATAATTTTTGATTTTTGATCAAAAAAGTCAAATTTAAGCATCTTTTCTCCAAATTTCAAGTAAAATAAAAATTATTTTACTAATTTAATGTATTTTTAGATGCTGAACAAGGTTACTTAGTGCATAAATTTAGAATCAATTAGTAAAATTTTGTGAATCATAAGATTTTATAGAATTTTATTAATAAAATTCTATAAATCTTATAATTTGCAAATTTTTATTAATAAATTCTAACTTTATGCACTAAGTAAACTTGTTTAGCATCCAAAAGTACATCAAATTGGTATAATTATTTTTATTTACTTGAATTTTAGATATTAGATACATAATTTTTAATTTTTGATTAAAAAAGTCAAATTTAAGCATCTTTTCTTCAAATTTCAAGTAAAATAAAAATAATTATACCGATTTGATGTATTTTTAGATGCTAAACAAGTTTACTTGGTGCATAAACTTAGAATTTCTTAATAAAAATTTGTGAATTATAAGATTTTATAGAATTTTATTAATAAAATTTTATAAAATCTTATGATTAACAAAATTTTACTAATTAATTTTAACTTCATGCATTAAGTAAACTTGTTCAGCGCCATAATATATATATAAACATATTCAAATTAAGACCAGCTTGCAGACTTTGGACCAAATCTGGACCAAACTCAGACTTGACTAAAGTTTGGTTTGGGTCTGGTTTGTATATATTATTTGCTTAAATTTGATTGGCTAGTTTAGTATCAGGTGGGGGAGGGGTGTACTCTCTTAAGATGTGGAAACCACCTGATAAATGTCTCTACTCTTAAGCATACTACAAAATAAATTTTATATTTATTCTATTATATTACAAATAAATTCATATAAGTATATGAGATTATTAAAGTAATAGAGTTAGTAAGCTATATTTATTTGGTTTGTTAATCTTAATTATTAAATTGGCAAAATTAGTATTGTATAGATAAATGGCCTGTGGGCCGATAGCATTTCGGTTATGCTCCCAGGTCTCCATTCGAAGGTTGCCGGTTCAATTCCGCTTAGCGGCAATTTGAATTTGATAGTCAGAACCCGATTTGGAAATAACCAAAGTCACAAGACATAGTGAGAGGCTACAAATACTTCATGAACTTGTGGCAGCGTTTTCTGTGTAATGTAATATACTAATAGGGTAGGGAATCGAGGAAGATCGACCATCTTGCTGGAAGTATAATAATATGGCACAAACCTACAGTTGGGCGGCGAGAAGGCAAGCTGACAGAAGCCTTATCACAGTAACTTTCTGAGCAGCTAAAGCTCCATTGACGAGAACTGAAACACCGGGGGGAGGGACCTGGGAGGTCGTTTGGGTGGCATAAGGCAAGCCAAATGGCTTATCTGAGATGGTACACAGTGGAGGTAGCTCAAATGTAGGGTTGTATAACAAGAGCATAGGGTTTAAGTTTAAAAAAAAAAAGTATTGTATAGATAAATGATTTTTATTATTTAATTTTATAAAAGTGAAGTGGTATTTGTTCTAGCTATATCTTCTAATCTTTTGTATTCTACTATTACATCTTTATTAATAAAAAATACAGATTTATTAAGGTAAGATATTTCAATATTGTTTTATATAGGACATCTATTAAGAGCATTATAAGCTTAGCCAGAAAAGAAAGTATTTTTATCTAAAGTAAAAGACACTTTTGTAAGATTAAGCTTTGTGTTTTGTAAACTGTAAGTTCTGTATAGAAAATTGAGCATGGAAACAATTATTTTTATATATATTGAAAGTAAATATATATGTTTGTAAATATCAATATTTACTATAGAACCTCTTGTAAATAATGCAATTTGAACAAATTGATTTTTGAGATTTATATTAGTAACTACATCTAAAGTTCCATTATATATATTATATTGAATTAAAGAATTGTTTAGGTATATTATATAAGCATCTGGTTGTATACAAACAGAAGAGAATAGGTTTGTTTTTAGTTTAAATATTTGGTTAGTATATATAGTATCCCAGAATTAATTGCTTGTGATAATAAGGTGACCTCAAACATCTCTTATATAGGTTATATTTTTTTTTAGCAAATTAGTTAAAATTTAAACCAAGGTCCAAATTTAAAATTTGGTGAATTAGTAATGTATTAATTTAAATAATGGTCACATTTTGAATTTTGGTGAAACATTTAAAATTTTACATTGTTATATATAATATTTTGTCAATTTATTCTTTTTTTGGAGTTTACTTATTAATAAAAATAAATACGTCAAATCTTTACTAAAGTATTAGAAAAATAAAATATTACTAATCTGTGATAAACTTTAAATTTATTAAATCATTGTAGAACTTTAAAAAAAAATCTACAAAGATCTATAAAGAATAGAATTTTTAAGATCTTTGCAAGTTTTGTATAAAAAATCAGCACAATTAATTAAAAACCTAAATCTTCACATACCAGTAGAATTGGTTTAACCTAGTAGATCTGGGTTTTTTAATTATTTTTTGGTTGCAATTTTTTTATTTTCTTTTGTTTTTTATTTTTAATATTTTTTTAATTTTGTTTTTTTTTTATTTTTATTTTTTTTAATTTTTTTTTTTATTTCAATTTTTAATTTAATACTGTATTTATTTCATATTAGCAGATCAACATAATTGGGCCTTTTTTCGATAAACTATTATACAAGAATTTGCTTCCAAGTTATATTGAAAAACTAACAAATGAAATACTTGTTACAACTAATAATAGGGCTTTTTGACATTTAGACAAGTTAAAAAACTATAAAAACTCAATAAAAGGGCTATGCTAAGCCATAAAAAAAAGTACTTTTACCATTTGTTAAAATACTTGGGCATTTTAGAATAAGTTGGACATTGTTAGATGGGTTGGTAACTATCAAGAGTAAATTTGAAAGCTAATTTTCAAAAAAATAGCCTTTTTAATCTACTTTTGGCTTATAATTAAATATATAATTTTATAATGTTTTATATATTTAATTATAAATACAAAGCTGGTTAAAAAGGCCGTTTTTGTAAAAAATTTGCTCTATAATAAATTTTTGTATAAAATTTTTTTAATAATTCTTAATCATAATTGAATGATTTACTCAATTACACCAATTTGCTAATAAGTATTTATTTATTTATTTATTTATTCAGTTATTTATTTATTTATTTATTCCATTTATTACTATTTTTTATTTTCCTCTTGAACTATACAAATCTGTTTTTTTTGTTTTTTTGCTATTGTTTTATTTATTTATTCTTCTTAACTAATACTAATTGCCCTTTTCTTCTACTATAGTTGGTTTCTTCACTAATACAGCATTCTTTTTTTCATTTTTTCAAACACCGGTTACATAGATTGACATCTTTAAATTACCATGCAAAAAACATACCTACTCTCTTCTGTTTGCATACAACCAGATGCTCATGTAATGTACCTAAACAATTCTTTAATTCAATATAGTATATATAATAGTACTTTAGATATAGTTACTAATATAAACCTCAAAAATCAATTTGTTCAAATTGCATTTTTCACAAGAGGTTCTATTAGTAGATATTGATGTTTACAAGTATACATATTACTTTTAAATATATAAAAATAATTGTTTCTGTACTCAATTCCCTATACAGAACTGCTTTGCTCTTATAGTTTACAAAACACAAAGCTTAACCTTACCAAAAATATCTTTTGTCTTAGATAAAAATATCTTTTTTTCTGGCCAAGCTTATGTTGCTCTTAATAGATATTCTATATAAAACAATATTAAAATATTTTATCTTAATGAATCTGTATTTTTTATTAATAAAGATATAATAGTAGAGTACCAAAGATTAGAAAATATAGCTAGAACAAACCCTATTCTACTTTTATAAAATTAAATAATAGAAATCATTTATCTATAATACTAATTTTGCCAATTTAATATTTGAGATTAACAAACCAAATAATATAGCTCACAAACTCTATTACTTTAATAATCTTATACACTTATACAAATTTACCTGTAAGGGTATAGACATTTATCAGGTGATTTCTACCTCTTAAGAGGGTACCCCCCTCCCCCCACCTGATATTAAACTAGCCAATCAAATTCAAACAAATAATATATACAGACTGGACCCAGTTTGGTTCAGATTTGGTCTGAAGTTTGCAGACTGGTCCAAAGTTAATATGTTTCTATGTATTTTTTGGTGCTGAACAAGTTTACTTAGTGCATAAAGTTAGAATTAATTAGTAAAATTTTGTGAATCATAAGATTTTATAAAATTTTATTAATAAAATTATATAAAATCTTATAATTCACAAATTTTTATTAATTAATTCTACTTTATGTACTAAGTAAACATGTTCAGCATTTAAAAATACATCAAATCGGCATAATTGTTTTTCTTTTACTTGAAATTTAGATATTAGATGCATAATTTTGGATTCTTGATCAAAAAAGTCAAATTTAAGCAAATTTTCTCCAAATTTCAAGTAAAATAAAAACAATCCTGCCGATTTAATGTATTCATAGTTTCTGAATACGTTTATTTAGTGCATGAAGTTAGAATTAATTAGTAAAATTTTGTGAATCACAAGATTTTATAGAATTCTATTAATAAAATTCTGTAAAATCTTATAATTCACAAATTTTTATTAATTAATTCTAACTTTATGCACTAAGTAAACATGTACAGCATTTAAAATACATCAAATCGGCATAATTATTTTTATTTTACTTGAAATTTAAAGAATAGATGCATAATTTTGGATTTTTGATCAAAAAAGTCAAATTTAAGCATCTTTTCTCCAAATTTCAAGTAAAATAAAAACAACTCTGCCGATTTAGTGTATTTATATGTGCTGAACAAGTTTATTTAATGCATTAAGTTAGAATTAATTAGTAAAATTTGGCGAATAATAAGATTTTATAGAATTTTATTAATAAAATTTAATAAAATCTTATGATTCATAATATTTTACTAATTAATTCTAACTTAAAGGATTAAGTAAACTTGTTCAGCATCTAAAAATACATTAAATCAGCAGAGTTGTTTTTATTTTACTTGAAATTTGGAGAAAAGATGCTTAAATTTGACTTTTTTGATCAAAAATCAAAAATTATGCATCTATTCTTTAAATTTCAAGTAAAATAAAAACAATTATGCCGTTTTGATGTATTTTTAAATGCTGTATATGTTTACTTAGTGCATAAAGTTAAAATTACTTAAATAAAATTTTTATATTTTTAATTATTATTATTAAAAATTTATATAGTTATTTTGGGCAATTTTGATTGGCTAATAATACTATTATATAGCACCTGATAATCCCTCTGACCCCCTCCCCCCTAAAAAATCAGGTGATAAATGTCTATACCCTAATGTAATGAAATAAATATAAATTAATTTTGCAGTATGCTTAATCTGAAATGTTTATATAATACTAAAAAGTATAAAATTTTCTATTGTACCAAAACTTAAAATAAAATAAATAATCATATATTACTATATCAATCAACAAATCAAGTTTCATTAATCATGTAATATATTTAAAAATTGGTAACTACATAAAAAAACTGTTATAATTATGAGTCAGAGTAATCTTAATTATATCTGTCTGTCCTGTGAATACTAGAAAAAAAATAATAGCTAGTTTTTTAATAAAAATTTAGATCTATCTCTTTGTAAAAAAGTGAGTTTTGCTTCGATTTTTATGTTACACCTGATCTTAAAATTTGATTGGTTAAAATTACAAGGGGTGAACAATTTTTTGTGAAAGAGCTAGGGGCCCTAGTTGTTAGCAGGTTCTATAGCAAAATTAATGAATGGATATGATTTCATTTATAATCTTGGGGCAAAATTGTGATCGATTCCGATCCAGCCGACCATGATTACGATGCACTCCGACATATCCTGACCCTGAATTTTGGGAACTTCCCTGTATGAGTTCATTTGGACCGGACTCAGAATCGGACCGGACAAAACTAACGATAGATCAACGAAAGAATAAAACAATTTACAACACTTTATGACATATCCAATTTCTGTTTCTTCTTTTTCAGAATTTACTACAGGCCAGCAGAACACAAAAGCGTGCCTTTTTTATTTGCAGCAAAGATTTTTTAGCATAAGAAATAAGGTAATCGTAATTAATGATAATGTAAAAAAGAGTGAAGTACTTGAACAATTATTTTTTCTAATCAATCAATGAAAAATTTCGACCAATAGGCGCAATTCTATGACAATAAAGACGTTTGGGCCTCTATCGATTGGAATGATAAATACTCTTGATTGGTTAAACGAACTTCTGTTAATAAAATTTTTCTTTCTGACACATTAAACTTTCATCACATGCTTTGTTCATTGGAATAATCAATTCGTTAAATTATTTTTTGCTAATAAAATTTACCGTTCAGAATGATTAAACCCTTCGATATTTCTTATGTATCTAAGAACTTTCAGGAAATTTAGGAAGAGACGCATCAAAAAGTCAATTATTTTTGTCAAAATGCATCAAAAACGTAATTTTGATATCACCTTGCATAAACACTCCGCTACGCTCCGGATCAATAAGAGGAAACTCATAAATCTAATATTTAATATTTTTAGTCATCATCGTCAGAATGCTAAACTTAGCTTTTTCCAATCATTTTACAAAAGACATCACCTAAAAACATAAAAACATCAACATACACTTATTAAATCTATATCAAGTAAAATCCAAAAAGACGTACATTTTTTTCTTATACTAGATTTTGATGGATCATCATCAGACATTCAAGAATTGCATCTTAATCCAGTAATCCAATAAATATAGCTTTTTGAGTGTCGGAGCAAAAAGTATAGCATGATTCTGTGTTTTCATACAATGATCCTATATTATTATTAATATACATAACTTCTTCTTTGAAAGAAAGCGGATAATCTAACCTGTCAGAGGAATACCTGTAATATATATAAAGTGTCGATTTTATCTTGTATAGAATGGATTAATTTTCCATTAAGTGGTCCCACTGTTCCAATATCTGTACAATCAACAGATATATTAATATAATGAAATTACAAAATATGATTGCCCCTTATATTGAACAATATTTACTCTGGTTAATGAATTTTCAATATCGATTTGTCCTAATATCGTATTACCCCAACCCGTAAATCATGAAATGTATTTGAAGCAATCCTCAGAGTATTTAAAGCAATCTCTACCGTATGACCAACCAAAAGGCTCGTTCGAGTGTTTGGGAAACCTCTTTAAAGAATTCTTTTAAAGATTCTTCTTCAGTGGTTGATTCACCAAAATCGCTTAGTTCGTCTGAAGAGGAATCATATATCACCGATCACAATCTGTAAGGGATATATTGGAGAGAGCATGCATTAGATTGATCAAACCTCATTATAAAATTACTAAGTACTGCAACTTGAATATTCTTCGTACCAAACTCATCGTCTGCATCTGACGCCTCATCACTCCAAATATATCCTTGCCCATTTTACCAATTAACGTAGAGTCATAAGCTAAGATTATAATTGTAAATATTAGAAAGATATTCATTAAAGAAATATTCACATTAATAGTTATTAACCCAGACTCCGATGTTTTCTTATGTTTCGTTAGCTTTGTATATGGTTCTAATTTCACATTAAATCCGATAACTACCGAAGAATTATAAGGTTAAAACGTAATTGCCTAATTTAATAATATAAATACAGTATCATAGAATCTTCTTACATCATAAGAAAATAAGCATCCTCTTTTGACAATGCATTTTCCTCTAGAACAACATTATTCGACGGAATATTCGTTATCCCAAATATAAGCACCATCTATTTTCAACATTTGGTCCTGATATATATATAGTAAATAATTAAATACAAAGATGCTAAGTTTGAATTTTTATTTTTATTATTATTTTTGGAAAGTACAGTACCTATTGTAACTCTTTGACCAAATAACAGAATTGTTATTTTAACATTTTTAAGCAATTTCAATACCGCACCGATTAATAAGTGAACAGGATCTAATTGAAATAATGAAGAAATAAGTATTATTAATATAATAACATAAATAATTAAAACCTTCAAATATATTGAGACATAAATTAACCTTGCCTTGATAATGAAACATCTTTCTCTTTATAAATGTGCCTGCACATAAATTCATAGCTATTTCCTTCTTGCAAATTACTATCAGGGGCAATAGGATAAGTCCATTGCGACAATACATCTTTGCTATGTTATTATACGATACTGCATCGTATGTATGCAAATTTCGTATTCTTTCAGCATAAACATCTTTAACAAGATGATATTAAATAATTCTGTAGTTTTTCCCAATAAATCAGATGTCAAAATACCATGAACAAAATCATTTCGAATATCTTGATAATCAAAATTCTCTGTGAATAAATGAACTCAGGATAATTAATTTATTGTGATAAAAATTAAAATTTTTTCTTTACCAATTTATTCAACTCTATTGATCTACATGCTTTTTGAATACCCATATCAGTTAGTCGAGATCAGAGGTACTATGAAATTTGAGTGTTCGACGTCTATATCTTTTCCATAGTAAAATGCAACTTATAGTGCGACTGCTTGCGAGATAAAAATAAAACCAAAAAGAATCTTACACCCAAGAAAGCCTTTTATTTCATATTTTATAGTATTAACAGCATAATAAAGCTTGACGTTTTACTGATTTAACGAAGTTTTTGCATGTAAAATAAGTAACTTCGCTTTGATTTTAAAGTTTTTTTTTTAACAAAAGAACGAAGAACTTAAAATATTGCAATTTTGTAGTCCTATGTAGAGAAGGGACTGCCGTGTTTTTTTTTGGTTGATTTTAGAGTAGAAACGAAACATTATTATTAAGGCCACTTTTACTATGCGAACTTATAATAAACCCATTAGAAAATAGTTATGAACGAAGAATAGTTTACATATATGTATTTATTAATCAAATTAATATTATAATAAAATTTTATATACAGTAATTATAATTACATTAAATAACTACATTAAATATTTTACTGTCATAACGAGTAAAAAAAATTTTTTATTCTAATACAAATATACAAATTAAAATCGCTTCAATATTACCACGAATTGATCATAAAACGGATTTATTAAAAGAAAAATAACATTGTCACAGATATTATCAGTATACTATTCTTAACTTTTCTTAATAAGATTCATAATTTCAAATAAACAGATAAAACCTTTCACGCGACATAAATTACCATTTTTCGATGAAATTCAACGAATAAGATATTTCTTCCCGGGTTCTATTCTATGTACCAAGGAATGACTTAATTCCCTTGTTCATGTAACGTAATCACCAGAGATGTTACCGACGTTTATTTTTTCGTGTTTCTAAAATAAAGAAAAATGCCAGTAAAAAAAGAAAACAAGAGGACATAACGAACGGAAAACCAATACTTAGCCTCGTGCTTAACGTTCAATTCTGCAATTCTACGTGAATACTAAAAAAAAAATAATAATAATGAGTACATCATGTCGTCATCGTACCTTCCTACTCCTTGAGCGCAACTGCTAGTAGTCTAAGCTACATGGGAAACAGTTTCGGAACGAATGTGTCTACACGGATTCCCGCAGCGTAACTTACACACATCGTATACTAGACATGCAACCATATCATCATTGTACTTTCCTAGTCCTATTCGTAACCTTCTATAGTTAGACTATACCAGTTGCAGTTTCAGAACGCATGTGTCTACACGGTTCCCCGCAGCGTAACTTACACACACACGTATACTAAACATGCAATACTCTGTGAATAAAATTTACCCACCTCTAATTTTTTTGTCTCAAGTCAACAAGTTGAATCGAGTAACCCAAAGTTCTAAGTCCGTAACTCGGGACTCACGGTACGGCCGAATCCTAAACGTACTCCAGGGAGTAACCGTTAAAGCTGGGTGCGTATGGAAAGTCGAGAGTAATCGGATCTAATATGAAAAGAAAAGGTATAGTTATTATGGGTTAAAGTTTGTAGCAGAGTAAAAACAATTTTACGGTAGTAAAAATTTACATTCGTTAAAGTGATATTTTCATCGTTGTAGTCACCAGAGATGTTGCCGTTTTCGTGTTTCTAAAATAAAGAAAAATGCCAGTAAAAAAAGAAAACAAGAGGACATAACGAACGGAAAACCAATACTTAGCCTCGTGCTTAATGTTCAATTCTGCAATTCTACGTGAATACTACGATAAAAAAAATAATAATAATGAGTACATCATGTCGTCATCGTACCTTCCTACTCCTTGAGCGCAACTGTTAGTAGTCTAAGCTACATGGGAAACAGTTTTGGAACGAATGTGTCTACACGGATTCCCGCAGCGTAACTTACACACATCGTATACTAGACATGCAACCATATCATCATTGTACTTTCCTAGTCCTATACGTAACCTTCTATAGTTAGACTATACCAGTTGCAGTTTCAGAACGCATGTGTCTACACGGTTCCCCGCAGCGTAACTTACACACACACGTATACTAAACATGCAATACTCTGTGAATAAAATTTACCCACCTCTAATTTTTTTGTCTCAATTCAACAAGTTGAACCGAGTAATCCAAATTTTTAAGACCGTAACTCGGGACTCACGGTACGGCCGAATCCTAAACGTACTCCAGGGAGTAACCGGTAAAGTTTGGTGCGTATGGAAAGTCGAGAGCAATCGGATCTAATATAATTAATGGTGGGAAAAGAAAAAGTATAGTTATTATGTGTTAAAGTTTGTAGCAGGGTAAAAAAAATTTTAGATAAAATTTACATTCGCTAAGATCCTTTAAATACTTTTTTAACACAGAAGTCGTGAGAAAAAATCACATTTCGCGATAACCAATAATGGAAGTTCTATCACAAACAGATCATGATTTTTGTAGTCCCCCTAATGCATGACTTTCTAAAATCGGAAGAATCATGCAATCATTTTTTTGACAATAAAATTTTCCACATGGAATACAGAGCGGTTTTTTAAAGTTGATAAATGATTACCTAAATTTGGTATTTTAGCGCCTTGCTCATAACGATAAGTGCATTAAAATAAGATCAAGATGCCGGGATATCACGTATTTGCTTATGTTCTTGATAGGGGTGTTCGAAATTTGATGTAGTTAATTTAGGCCAAATTCAAAATCACATCTCTGCACGTTACGTATTACGCGCAAATACGATACAGAATTAAAATCTAATACTTTGAAGATGTAGGTTCCAATGGTTAAAGTAATAAAGAACGTTTATTCCGATTTGATGCGATTTCTTGAAAATCACAATTGTTCACATCACATGATATATATAAAAGTATTTTAAAAAAAATAATCTCATTATTTGCCACCCGGGTATTTTTAATCAGGGTAATTTATACACTTTCAAGATCGAGTTCAGGACGGACAACATATGTTTTTTCAAGTGTAAGTATCTTTACTTAACACGTATGAGTTGAAGTTATTATTTAGGTAAACATTATAATTATTCATACTGTAAACTACATATCATCGGAATGACCGTGAAGGTTACTTCATTTAATAGCACGACCTCGATCACTAGTTAATCGCATTGAGAGAAACTAAGTCTTGTAATATACGTTCTTAATTTAATTTAATTATTTGCTTATTAAATTTTTTGATTTAATAACATAATGACTTTTTTGAAAAATCGTTATTTCTGACCTCATCCACTCAAATTAAAATGTTTTTATACAAATTGATTTGGTGATACAATAAAATATATATAACAAATAAAAAATGAATCGAAACTTACTAAATACATCATGTGAGGAGGACGATCGTACAATTTCTAGAGACACAAAGAGCATGGTTCAAGAGATTCCCAGAAAAATCAAATATAATACAGTATACACTAATATATATATTCACAGACGTAATTAAAGTAGTCTGTAATCAAGTGTTCTAATTATGTAATTGTTTCAATAGTATTTTACAGGTTTTCACTTGGTCATAAATCGTGTTAAAATATCGATTGTGCTATTTTTAGATTTGACAGCATGTACTTCTGTACTTATCCGACAAACTCATATGATCATGAAAAAATTTCTTGTTATTTTTTTCATATGTTACGACGTAATCATGTTTATTCAAATTAAAACTCAGCGAGTGACTCCCTACCAATGATCATAAATTGCCGGATATAACACCATTATTGGGAAAATTGTCGAATACGGTAATTTGACAAATGATTGGCTACACGTGCCGCAAAGCGGCACGTGCTCATTTAAATTACCGTTATGACAATTTTTGCCCAATATAAATATAATGTATACTTAATACATACAAAGAACAATTCCGAAACGCATTGTGAAAATTTTTTAATACTTCGCCACGTGCATTACTTAAATCTCAGGATGTAGAAAATTGTGATATCGATATCAATATGAATTACGTACAGGCATAATTAAAGTAGACTATAAGCATTGTACTAATTCTGTAATTGTTCCGATAGTATTTTACAGGTTTTCACTTTGTCATAAATCGTTATGTTAAAATATCGATTGTGCTATTTTTAAATTTGACAGTATGCACGCATCAATAAACAATTTATTTACTGTACATTACAAATAAACTGGATCATACGATTGTCTTTCATATTCCTGTATTCGTTAATCGTTATCTATACTTATCTGCTGTTTGCAAAAAGATGTGGCCTTTACAGATCATGATACACTTACTGTATTACGTAAAATCGCAGATAGTTTTTCGATTTTTACAGATTTTCAGATATAGATATACGTAACTAATCAATAAAATTAATAGATAATCTATAATCGCCCGTGAAAATCGCAGCGTCACACCTTTTTGCAAACCGTTATAATACAAAGAACAGTTCCGAAACGCATTGTAGAAAATTTTTTAATACTTCGTCACATGCATTATTTAAATCTCAAGATATATATAATTGTCATATCAATATCGATATGAATTTACGTACAGACGTAATTAAAGTTGTTTCGATAGTATTTTACAGGTTTTCACTTTCGTTATGTTAAAATATCGATTATGCTATTTTTAATTAAATTATCCGTTAATCGTACAAAGAACAATTCTGGGTGAAAAATTTTTAATACTTCGCCACATACATTGTTTAAATTTCAGGATGTAGAAAATTGTGATATCGATATGAATTACGTACAGACGTAATTAAAATAAACTGTAATCAGTGTTCTCTAATTCTATAATAACATTTTACAGGTTTTCACTTTGTCATAAATCGTTATGTTAAAATATTGACTGTATATTACAATAAATTGAATAAATTGGATCATCATACGTCATCTATACCTAATACGTAAAAGAGCAATTTCCGAATTAGTAAGTTTATCGAAGACACGTTGTGTGAAAATTTTTTAATACTTCGCCACATGCATTATTTAAATCTCAGGATGTAGAAAAATTGTGAATATCGATATCGATATGAATTATGCACAGACGTAATTGTAATTGTTTCGATAGTATTTTACAGGTTTTTACTTCGTCATAAATCGTTATGTTAAAATATTGATTGCGCTATTTTTAAGTTTGACAGTATGCACGCATCAATAAACAAGTTATTAAGTTTGGATTCTTGATTTTCTTATTTGAGAATATGCTTGAGCAACTCGAATTTTTTTTTTTAGTAAGTTTCGGCCAAGACCTTGACCATAGATCATCAAAGCACTTGCCATGTACTCTTTTTAGCAAGATCTACTCGAGAAAATGTTCTCGCGTTTTTGAAATAATTGTACTGGTAAAAAAATGTTCTCGCGTTTTTGAAATAATTGTACTGGTAAACGTACTGGTAAACTGGTAGGTCTATTGTCGTATTCGATATTCATATTCGTAATAGTAACAGTAATAGTACTTACGTACATTTTTATTTTTACATAATCATTAAAGAGACATTAAGCCATTGAAAAATTTTACCTTTCTGAGTACTTCGTCCTATGTTTATTAACCACTATTTGTGATTTTTACATTTTTTTATTTTTTGCTGCCGGATTTTTTACTGGGCAGATGAATTGATAATCACGAACATTAAAAAGAATTTGTCAATCCTTTCTAAATAAAATCTCTATTTTTTATCTGTGATTAAATAACCTAAATAACCCAATGCTTGCATTTGACCTTGGACAACCAAATATTTACATGGGTTAATAGGATGGTAAATGGACTATCTATGTCAGGTGTATTAGTAATTTTAATATGATCAGATTTTATCTGTGAAATTAAAAATAATTGACTAAAATATCATTTTACTTCGATTATTTATAAAGAAAACTACAAAATTCTAAAAGATTCCTCTGAATATCGTGCTTTATTTTCTAATTTCTTTTGAGTGAAATCTCTTCATAAGAACTATCTCTAAAAAGTTACACTCAATTTTTTGCAAAAGCTCTAGTAAATTTTTTGTTGTACTTAGGGACATGTCAGATATTAGCTGAGATCAGTTTACTATAGAGCCCACTCCTCTCCCCCCCTCCTGAGAAATTTGGTTATTCTAATTGGTTATATATGTATATTTAGACCTGAGATTTTGTCTAATCCTACGATATTAGCTGATATCTAACACTTTCCTTATTGTACAAAATTTTTTTTAATAAATATATATATTCTATTAGTTGAATACTAAATTTACATATTAATATAACATAACTTTGTTTTTTTTTACTGGGCAAATAAATTGATAATCACAAACATTAAAGACCACAATTAAAGAATTTGTCAATCCTTTCTAAATAAAATCTCTATTTTTTACATATTAATCAGTGATTAATTGACCCAATATTTGCATTTGACCTTGAACAAAAAATATGCACATGGATTAATAGGATGATTAAATGGACTAAGTAATTAGATTTTATCAGTAAAATTAAGAATAATTGACTAAAATATCATTTTACTTTGATTACTTATAAAGAAAGTACAAAATTCTATAAGATTTTTCTAAATATTGTGCTTTTTTTCTAATTTTTTTTGAGCAAATGAAAGTATAAATAAAAAAGTAGATATAAGTATTTGAAATTATATTACTATTAAAAAAAAATATTTTGAATAAAATTTTTTAAAAATAGATGGAATTACCTAAAGAAAATGCATTACTATTTGAACTACTATGTGAAATATTCTACAAAAATTTCCCAAAAAATGATTGTGAAGTTTGTTCTACTAAAAAGCATAAATCATCCAATTAGATAATTTAACTATTATATATCTTAATTATACAGAAATAAATTAAATTTTATAGTCTTATATTTTAGTCCTACTCAACAAATATCAGCACACAAAATTTATCAAAGTATAGCTAAGAAGTTTCTTGAAAAATATCATAATAATATAAAGTTACAACTTAAGGGTAAAGGATACATAGATCACTTATCATATGATTTTGGTAGTACAAATAATTTTATATAGAAATTAAAATATGCTACTAATAAAACTTTTATAATAACATTTAATTTTTGTTAAAATTTTTGTAATTTGTAAATTAAAACATGCTCTTTCTAATGATATAAACTTTAATAATAAAATATTTTTAAAAAAATATACTTGTATATATGGTAAAGTTCTCTATAGTCAATCCAAATTCTCTGTAGTTACACAAAATAGTTAATTTTGATTGGTTACATTATATAATCATTATATGATTTTTTGTAAACAAATAGTGATACCCAATCTTCAACTACATGTTTCTCAGTAAATATTTAACCAATATTACTGATTTCACTATTATTAGAATTAGAAAAGTTTATTCTACAACCTTTATTATGAATTTAAAATTATTTGCTTAATAAAATTTTCTTAATTTTAAAAAGAAAAAAAATTGTACCACCAAAATCATATAATAATGATCTATGTATCCTTTACCTTTAACAATATCAGAAAATTTTTTATATAGATAAATATCGATATATAACAATTAATCAATATATATCAATTAAAAATTAATGTTATATATCAATAAACTAGTTATATTCAACTTTTTCCAATAATCCTCTGGACCAAAATTTTTCATAAACGCCGATCTATGAAAATTTTGCAGTTAGTATTTTTATACATAACAAAAACTTTATCTAGAAGCAGCTTGGATACAGGACTTCAGATTGTATGTGAGATGACTGAAATAGAGCTGAAAAAGATTTCTTCTTGTTGGTTTGGTTCTCCGGGTGGAAGATTTCGTTGCTATGGAAAATGTAGTAGGGCTAAAACCCTGGAGTTTTTTGTCAAAAGATGTGGAAGTTTAGACAGAAACATACTTTTAGTTATCAATACTATTCTACAAAACGTAAAACTTACGCTCTTTACAAGTTTTGGGACCCTCGTTATTTCTCCTTGGTTTTTTTTGAAATTTTCACCAAAAAGTGGGAAATCCAGCTTACCCCCTCCAAAAGATCAGCAATGTTTACTTCTCCCAATTTGGAAATGCGCCTACTGAATCGGAGCCCGGTCACGAGTAAGTTTCTATGCCTGCGAAATAAACAATGAATGACCCGTGAGGACGATCTGGAGGAAAATACCGGAAAAAATTTCTTTTCTTCTAGAAGTTTCTTTTAGGCGTAGTTTTTTCTTTTTTTTCTTTTCTTTTCTTTTCTTTGATGTACATATAATACTTTGACGGATATGGTTTCGTGCAGTATTATATAATTTTTATCTACTTTTCTTTGCCCTTTGTGGCTTTTTATATTTCTTTTGTTAGTTTTACGTCATTAGCATAGAGTTTTTCTTCGTTTCTCTTATCTTTCATTTTATTATTTTTGTTAGTTTTGGTTTTTCGTCTAGGTCTTGCAGTTACTTTCCCCTTTTTTTATCTCCTTTTGTTTCTTATTTTATTTGTTTTTTCTAGAATGGTTAAGTTTATCACCACCATTGATGCTAGGTAGGAGAGATTTGAAGGGAAATCCTCTGTTGCTCTTTGATGTAGGCTGACAAAGTTTACATCTGCTTTATCCGTAAGGTGGTGCGACTGGTCGCATGTAGGTGCTCTCGAAGTAACTGCATAATGTCAAATTTTAGTTTTAAGTATCATGTATTAACGGGCTTTAAATAGTACTCAATACTGGTTTTAATAAAATATCGGCAAAACGTGTCAAAGAGTTAAAAAAAAAAATAAACTAGTTATATATTGATATGTATCTATAATCGATATATAGCATAAATAAATATAAATCGCTATATATCTATTAATCAATTTTTATATATTTATTAAGGGAATAGAAATTTGTTGCACCCCCCGATTCGGCCAATGATTTTATAGGCAAAAAATTTTATTTTTTAAAAATTCAAAATTTTACTATTAAAATATAAAAATAAATAAGCGATGTCAAAGTATATAATGTAAAATTTTATTCTGAACGACTTTTTCTAAGTCATAAAGATAGATTATCTTAGTAAAAAAACGTTTTATAGGAAAAATCAAAAATTTCAAACGTTAGCACATATAAAACTTTTTTTTTACTAATATAAATCTATCTTTACGTTTAAGAATTATATGTAAAATTTTATGCTAAACAACTTTTTCTAAGTTAAAAAGGTAGATTGATTTAGTAAAAAAAAGTTTTATATGTGCTAACTTTGGAAATTTTTGATTTTTTTTATAAAACGTTTTTTTAGAGAGCTTTTAGGCATCTCCCGTGAGAGATATATCTCCCGCAGGGAGATATATATCCCAACCAATTTCAACCAATCAAAACCTGCGAATATCACGTGACACACATTCCGAAGTACTACTCGAGCCAGGCATATTTGTACTATTCGGACCTTAATTCACCGATCAACTTCGGACAAAAATTCGCTTGCCCAATCAAATTCGATCGCGTACACAATAAAGTGAATAATCGTGTAGTGAGTAACAAAAAAAAAACGTAATAAAAGCAAAGTGTAATGAATGACGAAATCGTATCAAATTTATTTAAAAAAAACACACGTAATAGAAGCGTAAAAAACAACGAAATCATATCACCGAATTTATTAATAGAAAAAAAATATATATACAGTATAACGAAAAGCATCACCACAAACCAACAACAACAACGAACAACAAGCGAAGCATCAACAGCACGACGAGGTCACACTGAAATGGCAACTCCAAAACTCTAGTAACGACGGCTCCAATGGCGAAAAAGAAGAAAAGCATTAGTAAAAAAAAAAAACTAACGGAAACTCCCAACAACAACCAAAGCGTCAACAGCACGACGAGGTCACACTGAAACGGCGACTCCAAAACTCTAGTAACGACGGCTCCAATGGCGAAAAAGAAGAAAAGCATTAGTATAAAAAAAAAAAAAAATTAACGGTCCCAAAACGAAAACGTACTCGAAAACGGTGACTCCAATGGTTTAGTAATGCCATTCCAATGGTGAAATCGCACCTAAAAGAAGAAAAGGTTAGTACCAAATATATATATAAAAAAAAACAACGGCCCAAAACGAAAAACTTACCCGAAAACGGTGATTCTAATAACTCCAGTAACAACGGCGAAATACATCTGAAAAAAGAGAAATATAACTTATAGAGAAAAAAAAAATTTTAATTCCCAAAACGAAAAACGTACCCAAAAATGATGACCCCAATAGCTTTACTAATGCCGGCTCCAGGACCCCGGACATGTAGTACAGAGGTCATACATTACGCATTTCAGCAAAAACCCCCGAAATTTGAAAAGCAAAAAATCAGTTTTGGCAATTATCTTGGCATCCAGTAGTCCAATTTGAATGGACTTTTTTTTTAAAATGAAGCACCCAGTGAGGCGCATCTAACAAAAAAAGTTCATTCAATTCTGATTACTGGATCAAAAGTTATTTAAATAAATAGATTTTGTCGTTTTTAGCAAATTAGGTCAAAATTGGCCAAAATCCAGTTATGACCTATATGAGAGATGTCCGGGGTCCTCCGGCTCCAATGACGAAATCGCACCTGAAAAAAGAGAAGCGTTAGTACCTAAATAAGAAAAAAAAAACAAGCAACGGCGAAATAGGAGAGAAATATATAAGAAAAAAAAGAAACAAAAAAACCCCAAGACGAAAAACTTACCCGAAAACGGCAACTCCAATAACTCGCTCTAACGGCGAAATCACACCCGGAAGAAAGAAAAATATACAAGAAAAAAAAAAAAGCTCCAAGACGAAAAACTTACCCTCTAGTAATGACGGCTCCAATGGCAAAATCGAAAGAAAGAAAAGCATACGCGATACTTGCAATGACACTTGAGACGAAACCGGCGACGGCACCAGTGACGACACCAATGACGGCAAACAAAACTGAAAAACGGCAAAAAGAAAAAAAATTAGTAAGTGCAAAAAAAAAAAAAGAAAGCGAAACAATAAACAAAAAAAAAATACAGAAAAGGAAACTCTACTTATCTATCATGCAGGGATAAACTGACCCTGATCCAGCATCGGTACGCCGGGTGGGAGATATATCTCTCGGGGAGATATATTTCTCGCGAGAGATGCCTATAATTTCCCTTTTTTTTACTAAGACAATCTATCTTTATGACTTAGAAAAAGTTGTTCAGAATAAAATTTTACATTATATGGCATGCTATTTTATATAAATTTTACACTTTATTATATAAAATTTTTAATTTTTTAAAAAAAAATTTTTTTGCCTATAAAATCGTGCGATTTGATTGGCCGAACCAGGGGGTGCGACAAATTTATTTTCCCATTTATTAAAACTAATATATAACAATTAATGGATATTAATTGCTATATATTTTGAAATAGATTTCATCTACTGGTATTAAAATTGATACTTATTTATAAATTTGCACAATTAATAATCTTTGCATATCTAGCAAAAATCAAATAGATCTACTGGATCTGTTTTTTTTATTTTAATCTTTTTTTTTATTTTGATTTCAATTTTTTTTCAATTTATATTTTTTTCATTTTGATTTTTTTTTTATATAAATTTTTTAGTTTTTTTTTTTAGTTTGAACTTTTTTTTATTTTGATTTTATTTATATATTTTTTTTTATTTCAATTTTTTTCATTCATTTTGATTTATTTATTTATTTATTTTTTGTATCTATTTCGTTTTTGATTTTTTTTATACAGTACTTTTCATATTTATTTATTTTTTTCATATTTATTTATTTTTTTTTGTATTTATTTATTTTTTTATTTATTTATTTTTTTTCCTTTAAAACATAAAAACCCTAGTAAAGTGGGCATAAAGGTTGACCTCAAACAGATTAGAAAAATCGTGAAGTAGAAACCTTCCACCTGCCTTACGGAAGTACATTTGTTTTTGGGAATGGTGAATTATTATTAGCGAAAAAGTAGATTGTACAAATCTACATAAAGATAACAGATAAATATTTTTTTCAGTATGTTTTTTTTCTTTTTTTTTGTTATTATTACAATAGACACTTTTTTTGTTTTTTTGGTTTTGCAGTATTTTAATATTGTTCTTGCAATGAAGTAATACCGTTCTTGCAGTGAAACGATAGCATTCTTGTGGTAAAATGATAATGTGGGGCCTTTGCAATAGAAAGGGCCTATACTGCCCAAAAATGAAAATCAGGTTTTTATTATATTCAGATAAATTTTTATACGTGCTACATTTTTCAATTATAAGTAGAAATTGATTTGTATAATAAAAAATTGAGATATTTAAAAAACAATTTCTTAGGAATTTCGTACATTACAGGATTACCTGATATAATAGACTAATCAAATCACAAAAATTTTGATTAACCCGGATCAGTCTGAACAAAACAAACATGATTTTCTCAAAATCATATATAAACCAGTATCGGCCCTTTCTACTGCAAAGGCCCCATGTTCTTGCAGTAAAGTAATAGTATCCTTGTAGTAAAGTAATAGCATTCTTACAGTAATTTGATGTGTTCTTGTGATGATTCGACAGGTGTTCTTGCAGTAAAATAATGCCATTTTTGGGGTGATTCGACAATGTGATAAATAAAGTATCGACTTTCTTGTGGTAATTTAACAGCATTTTGAAGTGAAATGACAGTGTATTTGTACGTGTTCTTGTGAATTATAGCATTTTTACGATATTCTTGTATGTATTTTTGTAGTAAAGTGATGGCATTCTTAATGGTTCTTGTGTGATTATATGGGTAGTCAAAAGTAGAAACCAAGGAAATTGCTTCTAAGTAAATTTTTTCTAGACTTTAAATTAAAATATCTTACCAACTATTAAACCAAATTTGATAAAATTATTTTTATTTTAATTTTATATAGTTATAGAATTAAAATAAAAAAAAATATTAGATTTGGTTTAATAGTTGTCAAGATATTTTAATTTAAAGTTTTAAAAAAACTTATTAAAAACAATTTCCTTGGTTTCTACTTTTGACTGCCCATATGCTGTTCTTGTGGTAAAGTAACGATGTTCTTGTGGTAACTTGAATGGTGTTTTTGTAGTATGCTTGTAGTAAATTGATGGTATTTTTGTACATATACTTGTAGTAATTTAATGGTGTTATTGTGGTAAAGCAATTGTGTTCTTGCAGTGAATTGATGCATTTTGTAGTATGTTGAGTGCATTCTTGTAATGTAAACAGGGTTGGCATGAATAGAATTCGGACAATGGAAATCTGTCTGATTTCTATTGTCTGAATGTCCAATTAAAAGCAATGGATATAGGATTGGACCAGAGTTGGATTCGAACAACCTGATCGGTAAATAATTGCATTACTTTTTTACTTTAATTAATGCATTTATAAAATTTATTAATACTTAAATTATTAGCTCAATAAAAAATAATAAAATATATAAAATTTTCGAATTATTTGTTGTACAAAATTATAGGCACAATACTGGCACAATAGATTTATATTGCACAAGTACATCTTCAAACATGTGTACTAATGCTAGAAAATTTTAAAAATTAGTATTTAAATAGACATTGGAAAACTGTTCAAATTGTCCTATGCAAAAGTAATGAACATTGTCCTATGCCAACTCTATGCCAACTAAAGCTGTGTCTTATAGGACATTGAACATTGCATAGGACAAATTGAAAATGTCCAATGTCCAGTAAAAATTCACCAGATATATAGCTTGCCCAACCCTGAATATAAATAATATAATATCTAATATTGTAATAAAAAAAAATTATATTACTGATATATAGTAATTATAGAATTATATAGTAATTATGTAATGTAAAAATTTATAATTTTTTTAAGTAGTAATTCATGACCGAGTTAGAGTTAATACCTCTATCCGGATATATTTTTATATCTGGATTTATCCGGTTTTAACATAGTATATATCCGGATTTAAATTTAAATCTGAATTTATTTATATCCGGATATAAAAGCACTATGTCACGTTATATCATATGACATAGTATATATCCAGATATATAAATCCAGATAGAGGTGATAACTCTAGACCGAGTCAAAATATCATCATAGCATCATTATAGTAAAATTTGGGGCAAATATCATATTAATTTTAAAGTAAAGTGAAATCTACAGATTCTTCAAAGTAAAGTTAATTTTTTTACTAAGCTAACTTTTTTTTCTTTATAATAAAAGTTTAGAACAAGTCTTTGTAATTTTAATAGTAGTAAAATTGGTAAAATTGGTATAGTAGTTCTTGAGATATCTTAACTTTCTTTTTTATACATATATAAACTTTTTTTATATTTTATAAAAAAATTTTATATAAGTTTAAAAAAGAAAGTTAAGATATCTTAAGAACTACTAGACCAATTTTACCAATTTTACTATCATTAAAATCACAAAAACTTGCTCTACAACTTTTATTATGAAGGAAAAATGTTAGCTTAGTAAAAAAAAAACTTTACTTTAAAGGATCTGTAGATTCTACTTTACTTTAAAATTAATATAATATTTCCCCAAATTTTACTCTGATGATTAGAGATGGGCACCATGCGCATGATGCATGCATGCATGCATGCATGCGCATGGTTTAAGCAGTTTAATACTAATATGCCCATACAAAAAAAATAATTGATAATAAATAACTTTATAATTTTGCTACCAAAATAACTATCTTGGTGTGACTAGTGCATCTAGATCCAGTTTAGGTCTGGTCCAATCTGAGTCTGGTCAGGGATCAGACCAAACTCAGACTCTAAAATTTATTAATTTCAAACTTTAGACCAGACTCAAACTTAAATCTGCAAACTAACTGAATCTGAATATTTTTATATGTATTTTTTTGTGCTGTTCAAGCTTATTTAGTATATAAAGTTAGAATTAATTAGTAAAATTTTGTGAATCATAAGATTTTATAGAANTTTTATATGTATTTTTTTGTGCTGTTCAAGCTTATTTAGTATATAAAGTTAGAATTAATTAGTAAAATTTTGTGAATCATAAGATTTTATAGAATTTTAATAATAAAATTTTACAAAATCTTAAAATTCACAAATTTTTATTAATTAATTCTAACAAAACACACTAAGTAAACTTGTTTAGCACCTAAAATACATTAAATTGGCAGGGTTGTTTTTATTTTACTTGAAATTTGGAGAAAAGATGCATAATTTTGGATTTTTGATCAAAAAAGACAAATTTATGCATCTTTTTTCCAAATTTCAAGTAAAATAAAAATAACCCTACTGATTTAATGTATTTTTAGGTGCTGAACAAGTTTACATAGTGCATTAAGTTAGAATTAATTAGTAAAATTTTGTGAATTATAAGATTTTATAGAATTTTATTAGTAAAATTTTACAAAATCTTAAAATTCGCAAATTTTTATTAATTATTCTAACAAAATGTACTAAGTAAACTTGTTCAGCACCTAAAAATACATTAAATCAGCAGGGTTGTTTCTATTTTACTTGACATTTGGAGAAAAGATGCTTAAATTTGACTTTTTTGATCAGAAAACCCAAAATTATGCATCTTTTCTCCAAATTTCAAGTAAAATAAAAACAACCCTGCTGATTTAATGTATTTTTAGGTGCTGAACAAATTTAATTAATGCGTTTGTTAGAATTAATTAGTAAAAATTTGTGAATTTTAAGATTTTGTAAAATTTTACTAATAAAATTCTATAAAATCCTATGATTCACAAAATTTACTAATTAATTCTAACAAAATGCACTAAGTAAACTTGTTCAGCATTAAAAAATACATATAAAATATTTAGACTTAGACTAGTCTACAGACTTATGACCAGAATTAGCTATAATGCATAGAACATGCATGCATGCAGCATACCATGCGCATGCATGGTGTAGAAAAATACCATTTTGCCATCTCTAATGATGATATTCTGATTTGGTCATAAATTACCATTTAATAAATTAAAAATTTTTTATAATCGAATTTTTTTAATTATATATTTTTTATGAAAAATTATTCATGGCAACCCATCACCATGGCGACCCCATATGATTAGCCAATTATTGGTGATTATATATTAGCTTGTCGCCAAAGTAGATCTGGATTTAGATTGATCTACAGGTAAATCTAAATTTTTTATTTTGTTTTTTTTTTCATTCACGCTAATGCTTCTTTAGACTTTCTTTAGATAAGTAAAATTTTTTTTCTTCTTTTTTTGTTGCTTATTTTTTTTTTACTTTATAGGTACTAACTTTCTTTTTTTTAGTTGCTTCTTTTCTTGGAGTAGTCGTCCTCAGAGTCGTCGTTCTTGGAGTCATCGTTCTTCGTCATTCTTGGAGTCATCATTTTTTGGAGTCGTCATTTTTGGAATTGTAGTGGGAGTCGAGATCTTTGTTAGTTTAAGGGTTTTTTTTATTGGTTAGTTTTTTTTTTTTGTTAAGGGTCTAACTTCTCTCTTTTTTAGATATTTCTTTTCTTGGAGTTGTTGTTCTTGGAGTTATTCTTTGAGTCGGCATTCTTGGAATCGTCGTAATGGAAGTTGAGACCTTTGTCGATTTAAGTAGTTTTTTTTTTTTTACTAGTTCGTTTTTTTTGTTACAGATACTACTTTCTCTCTTTTTTTAGATACTTTTTTTTTTGGAGTCGTCGTAGTAGTGGAATCGAGATCTTCATCAGTTAAGTAGTTTTTTTTTACTAGTTTGTTTTTTTTTTTTTACTAGTTTGTTTTTTTACTAGTTTGGTTTTTTTTTGTTACGGATACTAACTTCTCTCTTTTTAGAAGCTCCTTTTCTTGAAATCGTCATTTTTGGAGTCATCGTTTTTGAAGTCGTCGTTCCTGGAGTCGTCGTTCCTGGAGTTGTTGTTCTTGGAGTTGTTCTTGGAGTATTGTTCTTGAGAAGAAGTAGGTGCTTCTGGCATCTTCGTTTTGTCTCTGTAGGAAATTGGTTAATCTGTTATGAGTGTGTGGGGCTGGGCAAAATATTTTTTTAGATTAGTTTTTTTTTTATAAATAAAGTGTGAAGTTGGCACCGGATAATATTTGCATATATATCATTATGTATCGTTATGTATCGTTGATTTTTTTTTTAAAAAAAAATAAAAAAATTTCGGGTTGTACCTGGTAGTGATAGATAGATAGATTCTCTCTTTTTTTTTTAACTTGTTTTCGTTATGCGATATTTTTAGATGATTGATCGATCAAAATCGGTTCTGTGAGGCATGTTTTCGACTGATTTGCTCTTCACAAATTGGTCAGCACGTGACTCAAGTAATCGATTTTGATTGGTCGATTGCGGGTCGCCATAAACTAATACTCATTTTTTATTATCAAAATATTAATTGTTTTATATTGATTACATATTGATTATTAACTATTATAAATATATATCGATTATAATTACTATTGATATATTGGTTATATATTGATTAATATCTATTAGTGATTTTGGCTGATATGAAAAAATCGGCTAAGCCAAAAATTTTTGGCTTAGCCAGTTGATTTTTTTAAAATCGACTAAGTTGATTTTTATTTCTCAAAAATAGAAATTGTATTTTATTTGCACTTGCGCAGTAGTGATCTTGGCGATAGTGAAAAAGGCTTAACTGGTTGATTTTTTAAAAAAATCAGCCAATGCTAATTGATTTGGTATGCCATTATGGAAATTTCTGATGTGGCAAATGAATGAATCTAAAATACAAGCAAGGTTGAGACCAAAATTTTAATAGATTCCAAGATAAATACTAAATACTTTAAGAAAATCGACCAAGCCGACTAAACCAATAAAATTATTGGCTTGGTCATAGCCAAAAAATTATAATCGGCCAAAATCACTAATATCTATATTAAATATATGGGTATAAGTTAGTAGAAAATGGACAAATCATTTTTAGTAAATTTTTTTTGATTTTTAAACTAAATATCTTGACAACTATTTAATTAAATTTGCTAAAAAATTTTATTTTAATCTTGAAATTACAGTTGTCCCTCTCTATAATCACCAAGTCTGTCACACCCTATTTTGGTGATTGTAAAGAGGTGTGACTATAAATAAAATACCTCATTATGGTCATGTGATTAAAGGCCAATAAGTAATATATATGCGCATATTTAAAATACCATTAAAAAATTTAATCCAGTAACCCAATCTGGATAAAACAACTTCCAGAGTGTTTGACTCAATGAGACGATTCTAAAGAGTCCAAAATCATCCAAATTTAATTACAAATGCTAAGATTATTAAGGATTTTTCACTCAAATATTTAAATTTAATCAATTCTTAAATATGTAAATTTATACAAATATTTAATGATCTCAGGAGCATGTGATTCAATTTTAATAATTTTGGGCTCATTAGAATTATCTCATTGAAATAAAAATTTTGGTAGTTAATTTATCCAAATCAGGTTATTGGATCAAAAGTTATCTGCTGTCAAACTTTAAAAAGCTTTAATAAAAAAATTTAAATATACATGAATATGAATATTGGCCAATCAGATTTATAATCTATATTTAGTTAAAAATTGGTGACTATAATAAGTATTTTTTATTAATAAAATTTTTAAAAATCAAATTTTTATAATGATAGTGATTATAAGTAATTTGTAACTATAATGAGTTTTTTACTATATTTTAAGTCTATCATACAAAATTGAGTGCTTAAATAGAGGTGTGACTATATGGGTGTGACTATAGGAAGGCCTGACTATATTTGAATTTGATTTGAAATCAAATATTTGATCAAATCAAATCAAATTGCAGAACTCTAAATACTATATCTTTTAACTTATTTAGTAGTTTTTTAAAGGTTTTATTTTGAGAAAGTCCTTTTGAATTTAAAGAAAAACTTGTAAAAATATAGATATTTGAGTTAACAAAAATGTTAATATCTTCAAAAGTTTTCAATATTTTTTCATAAAATTTGAGATTCTACAAGTTGGAAATATGTGCTTCAAGTTTAATTAGTAAAATTTTTAAGTTAATATAGTAGAATTTTTTACAAATTATTGCTAAATTTTATTGTATTAAGTTTAAAAAGTTTGATATATATTATATTTCAATTGGTATAAATTTTAAAACAACATAAGTTAATTTTAAATTCAAAGAAATTGTAAAACAATATGCAACATTTACAATACAAAAATATTTTTAATAAATCTAGATGTTATAATTTAGTTTTTAGCAAATTACTAAAAATTTATATGTAATAATTTAACTTTTAGCAAATTTACTTGATTTTAGTGATAGCAAAAACTTCCAAATTTATACAGATCAGTTATGACCTATATGAAAGATGTTTAGAATCTGTTTTTTTTTGTTTTTCTTATTTTTTTATTTTATATTGTTACGGTTAGGGATCCAAACTATAACCCGGGTAACCGTATACCTGATGACNAAAAAAATTAAAAAAATTATGAATATTTCTCAACAAACAACTATTTAAATTCAATTAAACAATTTTTATTTTATTTCTAGAACTCTACAGAACAAAATAAAGAAATTTTCATCAAATTTGAATGGTTGGTTATCAAGAATTTTTGTTTAAAGTTCAAAGAATGAAAATTTTACTTTTTTTTAACCATTTTAAGTTTTTTTAAGATGTTTAATGATGATTTTTCAATAACCACTTAACTGAATTCAATTAACTTTTATTTTGTTTTCATTCTACAAAACTATAGAATTAAAATAAAAAAATTACTGAATTTGATCAAGTGGTTATTGAGAAATCATTGAATGTGATCAAGTGGTTATTGAGAAATCATTGATGATCAAATGGTTATTGAGAAATCATTGCTAGAAGTTTTAAAAAAACATTTACATTTATTAATAAGATATACATGTGATAATTGACATGATCAGCATAACCTGGCACTATACATGAGGACGAAAGCATTTCGGGTTCTAAAACCCGAAATTAAAATTTGAAGACGAAATTGTTTTTGACCTATTTTTACTTAAAAGACGAAATTATTTGATACTTTTTTTGAATAGACGAAATTATAAGGAACATATCTATATAAATTTTATTTGCTCTTTCTTATAAAAAATTTCAATTTTCTCTAATGAAGACGAAATAGGCCTTTTTTAAAAACCAATTTCGGTGGCATCACTACCTGGCACAGAAAACCTATGTGTGTACCAGATACAGGTAAAACACTTTAGCAAAATTTATTTTTGAAAAAATTGTTTGTAACATGAAGAACCTAAAATGATACTCTTAGACAATAGAAAGAATTTTGTTAATAAAATCATTAAAATATTGTGTAAAAAGTTCTTAACAAAGCACATATTTTTTATTTTATCATTTCAAACAAAATAAAATAGTAGCAAGACTTAGCCAGATACTTTGCAACTCTTTTGCAAAAGTTACAAATAGTCATTAAAACTAAAATATACATATACTTGTAGTATTATTTTATATAGGACCAAATGTTATGCACCTATAGATATATTCTCTTTTATCTGTATATTAATAACAAGCTATCCTACCTATTGAAACTTCTATCCTAATAGACCTAGCAGAACCAGATAAAGTATCATTAGAAGATAGAATATTACAATAAGCTTTCAAATTAATAGAATAATTACTCTACTAATACAATAGTGCCTTAAAAATAAAATAAAATCCAAAAGAAACAAAAGTTAGATTTGATTTAAAGATCCAAACAGTGGGAGTTCTATTTAATTAAGTAGTTTCATGATGAACAGGCAACTCTTTAAGAGAGCAAGAATAATTAATTTGTAAATTAATAACGCATTGTCACCTTCTAACAAAACCTCTCCTTCGTAAATATATATTAAATTATTAAAGCAATATAATACTAACTTTTATTACCCGATTTACTTAATAGTGATTCAAATGTTTTCTGTTAATGGTTGCGAAAATCTAGTGAGCAACTTTTAGTGATTGGACCCGTGGTAAAACTCTGATTCGCGAATTAAGCTCAAAAAGTACCTAAGAGCTAACTCTTTTGAGTTTACTCAAATCATTTGATCGAATTAATTCATTCTAATCATTTGATCGAGTTAATCATTTGAATTTATTTTGAGTTTTAAAGGTTAAATTACTATTTACAAAGGCGAGTATATTTCGTATTCCGATTAGTGATTTTGGCCGATATGAAAAAATCAGCTAAGCCAAAAATTTTCGGCTTAGCCGGTTGATTTTTATTTCTCAAAAATAGAAATTGTATTTTACTTGTACTTGCGCAGTAGTGATCTTGGCGATAGTGAAAAAGGCTTAGCTGGTTGATTTTTTCA
Organism: Gigaspora rosea; assembly: GCA_003550325.1. NCBI lineage: Eukaryota > Fungi > Glomeromycota > Glomeromycetes > Diversisporales > Gigasporaceae > Gigaspora > Gigaspora rosea. Next base: position 149,004 of record QKWP01000904.1, on the reverse strand, counting down.
AAAAACCAGCTAACGCTAATTGATTTGGTATGCCATTACGGAAATTTCTGATGTGGCGGCCAAAATTTTAATAGATTCCAAGATAAATACTGAATATTTTAAGAAATTCGACCAAGCCGACTAAGCCAATAAAATTATTGGCTTGGTCATAGCCGAAAAATTATGATCGGCCAAAATCACTAATTTCTATATGCAAATTGGAAAAAAAATGCTTCGCTCAAAATCTTAACTACTTTGTATAGAAAAAAAAAACAAAAAAAGGTTCTTTGCAACAAAAAAACAACAATCTTTAAGGATTTTTCACTCAAATATTTAAATTTAATCAATTCTTAAATATGTAAATTTATACAAATCCTTAATAATCTTAGGAGCGTGTAATTCGATTTTAACAATTTTGGGCTCATTAGAATCATCCCATTGAGACAAATATTTTGGTAGTTGTTTTATCTAAATTGGATCATTGGATCAAAAGTTATTTGCTATCAAACCTTTAAAAAGCTTTAATATATAATTTTAAATATACATGAATATGAAATTGGCCAACCAGATTTTATAATCCGTATTTAGATAAAAATTGGTGACTATAATGAGGGTTTTTTATTAATACAATTGTTAAAAAATCAAATTTTCATAGTAATAGTAATTATAAGCGATTTGTGACTATAATGAGGTTTTTTTACTATGCTTAAGTCCATTGTACAAAATCAGGTGCTTAAATAGAGGTGTGACTATATAGGGTGTGACTATAGAGAGGTCTGACTATATATAGAATTAAAATAAAAAAAATTTATTAAATTTATTAAAATAGTTGTTAAGATATTTAAACTTAAATCAAAAAAACTTTTAGTTAAAAAAAATTTGTTCCTTTTCTACTGACTCACCCTTATATTGATTACTATCACTATTAATAAAAATTAGCAGAGGTGTTGAGTATCGATATATATCTTACTCAGTTAGTAATCGATATATATCTATATATAAAATTTGTTAATAAAATACAATAAAAAATTTGCTAATGCATATAGCATTGTAGATTTAGTACATATTAAGATTCCTGAAATTGATTGAACTCACAATAATCAAAAAACTCTGTCTTGCAAGTAAAGCTACAAATATTTAGAATCTTGAGGGGTAGCTACCCATGGCACAACGACTATAGCATATGGCACATTTTGCTGTATAGGTAGAATTGCTATACGCCGTATAAATATTGTATAACGTATAAATATTTTATACCATATAAATATTGTATGCCATACGTCGTATAAATATTGTACGCTATATAAGTATTGTACACTATATAAAGATATGCTATAAGTATTATATCCTGTATTATATCTAAAGCTGCAAACATTTATTTAAGGTAGTAACTATTTATGACATTACGGTATGGTTCTACGTCAGATATGTAAATCAAAACTATATCAGGTCCCCTTAATATTTCATTATTATTAAAATTTTGATGATGCAAAATATATCATATAAATTTAATATAAAAATATCCCAAACTTCTTTTAGATGCACTAATCGAAATTCTTTCTCTTTTGAAGTTTTTTAAAAACAAATCGTTTTTTACGCAACATATATTTACAAAGTTACGATGCGTTTTTTCTAAAATATTGTAAAACATTGGCTCCAAATCAATTATTTAAAATTATTTAAATATTCTTCAGTTTTTTTAATTTTAAATTTAAGCCGGATTTGCTTTTTTTTTTATTTAAATATAAAAAATGACTTCGAAACTTTTTTTATAGAGTCCTATTATTAATTTTCGCAAAATATTACTTTGAATTATATTAAAGTTAGAGCTATGCATCTATTTTGTCATTTTGTATATAAATTATATAATGACGATAAGCATAGTTTTAATGATTATATTAATTAATAATCCCAAAAATTTTCTAATATAGATAATATTATGTTTTACCTTGGGAACTATTATATAATAATACACTCGCCCATTATCGAAAATTTACAGAGATATTAAAAGTTTTCTAATTTTATTTATGCAGTATAAACTAATTAAATAGACTTTGCTCAATTAATTTTAGGCATGTGCATAACGTTTATTAAAATTGATGTTTTTTGTCAAATTATACTCTAAACAACTATATACCTGTTAAATAACCAGATCGTAAGCATCCTTAAAAATATGCTTTTTAATTAAGCATTTATCATAAACAGTTACAACTGTAAATTACTAGCTTATAACTACAAAGTTCATTTGTTGATGAAGCATATGAATTAGGATATTTTTATCTACATGGAATTAACATTGAAAAGGATGATGCTCAGTTCGAAAAATCTGCTAATATGGGGCATGATTATTGTTACGAATATGGAATAGAAATTGAAAAAAAATAAAAACACGACAAACATATATTATCAAAAATCAGCAGATATGTATAATTCTAATGGAACATATCAAGTTGGTTATTGTTATTATTTAGAAATTGGAATTGATATCAATAAGCATAAAACGTTTACATATTATATGAAGTTTGCAAAGGCAGGTAATTTCATGGGAATTAGGAAAACTGCCATCTGTTGCTATTTCGGAATTGGCGTGAAAGAAATAAAGATAAATACTATAAATAGAATAAAAGTATGTTAATTTTATTTTTGTTATAATGTTTGCATTTATTGATCTATTTATTAGCAATTTAAGCTTATAAATATGTATTTATTATTTATATTGTTTTAGCCCGTAAGTGGAAAGAATATTTAATTTTTTACTATACAAAATAGCAAAACAAGAAGCATAAGATATCAAAGTTTGGCTATATGGGTCATCTTAAATAATATGATGAAGTTAAAGGTTTTGAATATTATCAAAAATTTGAGAAATAAATAAGGTTGAGAAGGGTAAACATAAGTTATTCAAATCTTCAAAATCTGTTGTAACGAAGCAATAAGTAATTAGACAACTAATAACATTTAAAAGATCAATAGTAAATTTTTATACAGTAAATATAAGCTTTATTTATAATAGATGGTATGATACTATCAAATGTGCAATACGTATTATTTACATATATTTATTAAAAATTGTTTCTAAATTCTAATAAACACGATTTAAATATTATAATAAAAATATATATATATATTTACTAATGAAAAGTTTGCTACATATAATGAATGGCTTGAGCTTCTATGTATACTAGTAAGAAAAAAAATTAATTATATTAAACAACCTTAATAATTTTGTAATTAAATACTTATGTACAGTATGTACAAATATTTAATCAACAAATTCGACTGTTTCAGTATTATTTTCAAAAACGAAAATAATAACACTATATCTAAAAGTACTTCCCTTTTCGTTCCAACAAAATTCAACCTTTTTTTCTTCAACTGTGTAATTAATTGGATTTACTTTACTAAAAACTACATAAGTTTCTGATCCAGTTTTATTAGTTACCCTTATCTATTCTTCAAAATCAAACAACTTCGCAATTCTTTGGTCATAAGTATAGTAAAAAAAAAATCTTTTACAGATTTTTGTCTTGACTATTTTGTTTTAACTAGCATATATTGTTACTTAATGTATAGCGCAGATTATCTTACAAAAACACGTCCCTATATTATTTTCAATTTGCTTAATTGTAGAAATTTTTTAATTATACTATGATAACTACTAATAAGTTACCCAATATTTAAAATAGATCATGCAATTTGATTACTGCAGTACTATATTTATTTCGACCTGTTAAAGAGCATATAAATTAATAGAATTAATATGACATTATATATGCAATATATTTGTAGTACAATAAAATTTAATAAAATTTGATACGGTATCACTATTATGACCTATTGTTATCTGAAAAAAATTTTATAACAAATTTTTATATGATACCATACATAGTTTTGATTTACTTAGTTAACATAGCACTCCAACGGCACACTATCCTGCTGCTATGATATATACTATATAATACTATCCTACGGCATACTACACTTCTCATAGCAGGCAGCAAATCAAATCTTGCGTACCAAATATTAAGATAATCGATGAACAGAATGCAAGTTTCAGAATGGAAGATTGGATTTCTTAAGAAGGGGTGCCAAGCTATAAAGTATGGTGGTACAGGTTGTGTAGACTTATTAAAAAGAGAATGTGTAAGAACACAGATAGTAGACCAAGAATTAGCAGAAGCCATACAAACCATTATAGCGGAAGAAATTTGTATTATAAGGCATTTTTTGGAATGCTATACAAAACTAACAGAAAAGCAACTCGGTGAAATTCAAAGAAACGAGTCGAAGGAAAGTGTTAATTCTATGGAAGCAAAAAATCAGGCCAGGATAGAAACTCTCCTTTAGCTAGAGTGTGGAACGATAGATTACGGAACTCAAAGTTTTGGAAGATGAGCTTAAACTCAAATCTGAAATCGAAAATGGAAAACAGGTTCAACAATTAGAGAAATTAGAGAATCCAGAGGAAGACGTAATTATGTCGTTAGAAGACAAGGAATTTCAAGTAAATTTGGACCAAACCAAGGAAAAAAACAACCTTACCCAGTATAAGCAAGAGGCCTTAGATATGCAAGAAACCTATACGATTTGGGATGTTCCACTCAAAAATGGCAATGTATCAATCAAAAAACTAATGGGTCGCTATGGAAAAGTTAAGAATATCACTTGGACAACAAATAAGTTCAATAAAACAGCAGTTGTGGATTTAACACTCAAAAACCAAAGATACAAGAATATACTCGAGAATACATGGGCACTTCTAATAGGTAGATAGCTTACTAGAATCTCGAAGGGTATAAAGCAAGAAAAGATCATGGAAGAAAGAAAGTCATTTAGAGCGGTATTAGGTGGTATTCCAAGAAACACGACGGAGGTCTTATTATTTAGACAACTAAAACAAGTCAAAGCAAAAACAATCTTTATACCAGTAAATAGTAATGGTAATCCGAGGGGATCAGCTTTTGTATACTTTGATTGTAAAAAGGATCTTGAGAAAGCGGTCCTAACTCAAGTCAATTATGGAAGTAACTCTCTTTTTTGGAAAGAAACCAGTAAAAAATACGTATTAAACTTGAGAAATGAAAGTGATAGACAGATTAATGAAAGTAGAGAATTTTATGGAAGAAAGAAGTACGCTACTTTGGCGGAAGAACAAGAAAATATAGTGAGAATAGATAACCTCACTAGACCCAGAAAAAAAAGTGCCATTAGAAGCTAGGTCTAGAAGTCATTCTTGCGAAAACAGAAAAGGAAAGAATATATTAAGAGAAATGCAATATAGTAACAAAAGTACAATAGCAGAAACAGGATTTACAATAGAAAATGTACATTGTGCACCCTCCCGAAGTACCAAATTTGAGGAAAAAAGTATTTTAGAAGAAATTCTGAGATGTTTTAATAGAATTGAAAAAAAACAAGGGCTGGAAAGGCCCTGTCGCTCCTGAAGGGCGCCCAGTTGTAATAGAGAATGGTGCAACATCTAAGGGGTGTAAGGATGTTGCACCAGTTGGTGGGGTTCAGGGAAGGAGCATAGGTTTTGCGTTTCATAATATTAATGAACTACTAATGAACTTAAAACACAATTTTATAGAGTAGATTTTTTAATTTCGTGGGCTATTGAGAAAAAAGTAGATATAATTGGAATAGCAGAAACGAATTTGAGTGAAAGAGAGGCGAAGTTTATAGCAAAAAATTTGGGCAATTTTAGAAGTTTTTGGTCGAGTGCATCACCTGACAAACTCAAAGGGTCAGGCGTAGGACTTTTGATACACAGGAACATTGAGCAACATATAGGGAAAATAGAACGATTTAATGAATATTTAATGTGTGCATATATTTTCTTTAAAAAGTGTAAACTACTAATAATTGTAGCTTACATACCTCCAAGTGATGAGACATGTGCAACAATGGTTATCGGAAAAATCCAAGAAATAGTTAATAAAAATGAGAAGACCTGGCAAATCGTTATAATGGGGGACTTTAATTGTATACCCAACAAACTATTGGATAAGTCCTCACAAACAACAAATCTCAAACGTTGTTCTCTTTTCACATGGTTGGAAAAGAAATCCTTTGTAAATGCTTTCAGAAGGCTAAATCCCAGGGCCAGAAAGTATACTTGGAGTAATGGTCATACAAGTACAAGGATAGACCAAATATGATTGTCAGAAAACTTAATGAGCAAGGCTTTAAAAGCAGATATCATCAAAATGGGAACAGTAACAGGTAGTGATCATGAATTGCCCATAGTTGAAATTCTTTTGGATCGCAGTAATTACGCAGACTCAAAATGCAGAGCAGGGCAAACTTCCTCATCATGAATGGTTTGGAAGCTTGACAAGGCAACGAAGGAAAATTGGGACAATTACAGAACAGCATTATGGAATAAGATTAAAAAGAATTTGCCACAATGGCTACTAAAGGATGAACAAAGCGAAGAGTCATGTCAGGTACCTGAGCAAAAAGTCTGCATAGATCAATTATGGGACATAATTGAGGCTGCAATTTGGAAGGCAGTAATAGAAACATTGCTAAAAAAAAAAGTTCAAAATATAAAAAAGTCTGTCAAAAAGGATAAGGAGTCTTCTACCAAAAAAGTGGCCAAAGAATTTGGCAGATTAATCAAAAGTGTTGCAAACAACAAGAATGCGCATCACATGATTAGCAGCTGGAATAATAAAATCAAAAGTATTAATTCCAGTGCAGGTACCAGGATACCAAATATCAATCTGAAACATGTTGATATTTGGCTTAATAGTGCATCTTTGTGGTAGAAAGCAATAGAAGGCAAATTGATTAGTGAAGAAAAATTGCATAGAGAAAAAGAAATCAAAAAGTATATATAAAAAAGATGCGAAATGATTGTAGATGAGCAGAAGAAAATGCTAAAAAGTCTTCTTGAAAGGCCATTTAATAAGGTAGTTTGGACCGGATATTAATCAAGGAGAATGATGAATATAAGTTAATTTCTGAACCCAGTGAAGTTCTATCCAAGACCAACAAGCATTTTAAGGAACAGTTCAGAAGAAGGAATTCTCAGCTAGACCTACTGAACGAAGAGTAGAGAAGTATTTATCACCCACTAAGTGGGATTCAAGAAAAATGGTATGAGCCGGTTTTGTTACCAGTAGAGTTAGAGGAATGGCTCTTAATGCTTAATGAGGTTAGAACAAATTCGGCACCAGGGGTATCCAATATTACTTACGAGTTAATTAAACAAGCGGATCTTAGAGTGCATACAGCTTTCAAAAATTTTGCAAATATTTATCTTGTGCAAGGAAATATTCCAAACAAATGGAAAGTTGCACAAATTTATACGATTCCGAAGAGGGAAGATTGGGGTTTTAAGTTGAATAGGGTGAGACCAATCGCATTATTGGAAGCCTTCCGTAAATGCGTAACAAGAATCATAACAAAAAGATTAAGTGTGATAATTAAAGACAAGAACATTTTGCAAGGACCTAATTTTGCAGGTCTACCAGAAAATTCAACGGAGAAACCTATTTATATCTTAAACTCGTTCCTTAAGGAGGCCCACAAGAAAAAGAAGGAAATGTGGCTCCTTTTCCAAGATATGAAGAAGGTGTTTGATTCTGTTAGTCTTGTGATGCTTGAAAAATCGATGCAGAGAATAAGGCTTCCAGGAATTGTAATTAATTTTGTAATTAACCTATTCAGTAAGAGGCGTATGCAAGTAATAACGGATTACGGCCTTATAGAAGAGTTCGTAGCTGAGGACGGAATCGACCAAGGCGAGGTTATCTCTCCCTTGGTGTGGAGAATTTTCTATGATCCTCTGTTAGTTAGGGTCCAGAAGGACAAGTCCTTGGGCTATACTGCTGAAGTAAATAGTTTCAAGGCAAACATGAAAAGAAGCTTAAACATGCGGCAGGTTGTTCTAGCATATGCCGATGACACAACATGGATTGCATGTTCAAAGGAGCAATTAGAAAGAACAATTAATATTGCAGAGCAGTTCTTCCAAATTAATGACATCGAAATTAATGGCAGCAAGTCCAAGCTGGTAATAATCAACTCGAAGCTTTCAAAGGAAGAAAGTTGTGTCTTTTTCTGCAAAACGAAATTATTTGCAGATCCAAAATTATATTATTTAAAATTCCTGGGTATATACTTGCACACATCCAAGGATTTAGCTAACATTAAAATGAAAGTAAAGAAGATTGTTGGATTGTTTACACATGTATTAGAAAAGAAAAAGGTGACAGCTAGTCAGCTAAGCTATATAAACAATCAGGTGCTTCTTCCAAAATTAGAATATATTTTACAGGCCACAGCTCTATTAGAAAAGGACCTAGAAAATATACACCAGCCATTAATCTGCCTATATAAAAAAAAGTTAGGCATAGCACAAACCGCACCGAATGATATAATATTTCACAGAGGTATTCTGGGCTTCAAATTCTTGGCAAGCTCTTTGTTGGCTAAGCAGGCGACGAGCCTCTTAAAAAGGCTAAACAGTAGTGAAGGTTTAGAAAGCCTGGCAGAGCTAAGAATAAAACAAGGTGCAATCAAGGCTGGTATTTTGCAGGATGTACGTAGTGTGCCTTTCGATGCGTGGCATGCTACTCTCTGGAAGCGAAATCTTTCATGCAATGTGATTGAAAAATGCAAATTAATCAACTTAAAGTTCGAAACCCAAAGTATTCAGAATGAGGTGTGTAACAAAGAGGTTGCAATTGTAAGTTTTCTGGATGAAAGAACGATAAAGAACTCGATGAACACAAGGGTTAGTTTGGAGTTGGTATCATTGAACCAGTTAATAGACCTGACAGATACAAGTTTGATGTCATGGCAACAAGTCAGAGGTATAAGGGAAAAAAGCATGAGGGGAAGACACCTGGTTGGTTCAGCAGGATCGAAGAAAGGGTTTTGATAAACAAGTCCTTAAGAGAGCTTAAAAGGGAATACCGACTAGAAGGTGAAAGTAGTAAGCTTACGTCACCAATAAAGAAAAAAGTTCGTGATGATAAAAGGTGCAAGGATTGGGTAGTAGTTAGAAAGAAAAATTCAACTACACACTTTCTGGGACGCATAAGCAAAAAGTTTACGTACAAAACCATAGTAGAGCATTGGGTCGAAACCCAAAAAGTGAAAGGTGTGGTTAGAATAAATAGGTGTAAAGGCTGTGATTTAAACAAAGGTGAAAAAGAGAACGATTGCCAATTCTCAATAGAAATGAAAGAGTGTATTAGCAGAATAGATGGCATAGTCAAAAAAGAAAATGACTGGTTAATGTCATTTCCTTTGAGCTATTATAGGCATACTGCTTATGAAAATGCACCTAAAGATCAAAATAGTACAGAAAAAGTAGCTATGGCGGTAGAAATTAACAGAATAGAATTTGAAATAATTAAAAAACAAGGGTTAAGTAGTAAAATTACGAATTTACTATTAGGCATAGTTGGAAAAAATATACAGGAGGAAAGATCAGATTATGTCTTTTATACTGATGGTTCTTGGTATAAAGAGGAAGAAGGTATTGAAGATAGGATGGGTTCTGCTTGGGTACAAGTAGATAAAGAGGAGGAGACGGTAAATTTGTTAGGGAAAATCAGGGTGGCCGATTGGCCTTCATTGACGAGGTCTGAATTGGTTGCAATTCTTTGTGCTTTGTTAGTAGTAAAATTAGATTCTGTAGTTGTAGTTAAGACAGATAGTTTAGCAGCGATAGTTGTATTGAGAATGTGTTTAGGTCACGAAGTTTTAAGAAGAGTCTTAAATTGAAAAACAGGTCAATCCTTGACAAGATATATGAGGTAGTCCAAGTCAAAAATCTCTCCGTAGAGCTTTGTAAAGTGAAGGCTCACAGTGGTATAGTATGGAATGAACTTGCGGACAAGTTAGCAAAAGAAGCGGCACATTTAGAAGAAGATTGGAAGTGAATACCTACTAACTCCACACGTTGGAATGCATCTCTGTGGTGGAATGGAAAACATATCGACACCTGTTCGCGTAAGTTTATATTGCGGTTAAAGAGAAGAGCCGTCGAGGGAAGATGCCTTCTTTCGAATAAAAGTCTAGCAGCAGAATATAATTATAATAGTGATAAGCTAGACTGGGCCTACAGATGGGCAAGGCTAAAGGAATTGGGAGGAATCAGATGTAAAGGAATGGAAAGCAGTTTCAAATTAATACTATGAATTAAAAGAATGTTCCAACTTCTCTCAACACTGAATGAGTTGCATGCCTGTAAACCTTGGTTGTATAAGTCGCCAAACTGCATTTTGTGCAAGGAGGAGACTAAGGAAACCATGAAACATTTAATTCGGTGTAGTTTTGCAGAGAATTTTTGGCAGGAAACGGAAAACACAGCATTGAGTACTGCATGGGCAGTACTCTCAGACGAAGCAAGCTTCCTGTTAAGTGTTTGGGAATTAAGTAAAATTCTGTTAAGTGATAGTAAAGAAGTTCGCTTCAAGGAAAGAGAAGTTTATCTAAGTGGTCTTGTAGAAAGAGAGAAAATCGAGTTATTTTACAAGAAGGGTCTGTCTAAAAAGGACACAAGAACTTGTATAGATGCATTTTTGTATGTAGTACAGGAAGGTTTTTACCGTGTTATTTGGAAGGAGAGATGTAATGAAGTCATTAAGTGGGAAAAAGGTGCCGGTATAGTAAGATCTCTAAAAAGAAAATGTAAGGTTTTTGAAGTTCGAAACAAGGAGCCACGTGTTCCGGAGCTCATAGAAGCTGAAAGAAAAGACAGAGAGCGGAAAATACAGAAGAAACAGGAGGTGGAGAACTCAGTGAATGAGTTAGTCTAGAACTCAATGTTAAGTCAAATAAGAGGTTCGCATATAGTAAGTTGGTGGATGCGAAAGTAGTTTCTTTTTATATGTAGAATTTCGTTTTGAAAGTAGCTGAGGACCTGAACATGCTCTCGTAGAAATATATAAGGAAAATCGTATGTCACTGTGAGACTATCAAACATCAGTGCAACAACTGTACCTGGGCACTAGTGGAGTAAGCCGGGTATTAGCCTATATTATAGTTAGTTTTTAGTTCATGTATTTTTTTTTTTTACGTAAACTGCTAATAAAGTAGAGCATGGTTGTAAAGTTAAAAAAAAAAAAACTTCTCATAGCACACTATTTTGATACTATCTACTATATAGTAACTACCCTACAATATACTACACTTCTCACGATATACTACTTAATGGCAATATGATCTTGAGGTAGTATGACTAGGACCCGGACATCTCTCATATAGGTCATAACTGGATTTTGGCCAATTTTGACCTAATTTGCTGAAAACGTCGAAATCTATTTACTTAAATAACTTCTGATCCAGTAATCAGAATTAAATGAACTTTTTTTTGTTAGATGCGCCTCACTGAGAACTTCATTTTAAAAAAAGTTTTTTAAATTGGACTACTGGATGCCAAGATAATTGCCAAAAACTGTTTTTTTTGCTTCTCAAATTTCAGGGGTTTTTGCTGAATTGCGTAACGTATGACCTCTGTACTATATGTCCGGAGTCCTGTATGACTCCTGCGTCATAGCTGTAATATCGTAGATAGTCACTACCTTAATAAATGTTCGCAGCTTTACCTGCAAGGTTTTTAAAATTCTAATTGAATGCAAGCCTGGTATTATTAAAACCAGCATAGTACTAATAAAAAAATTAGCTTTGAAACCAAATCAATTTCTGAAATTAAACAATATTTCTTTAACTTTTATAAGTATTCATAAAGTATCCATTGTGCAATTATTATTATAAGTAAATAATATAAAGTGCAATTGTAAAAATACATGTGTAAAAAATTACTAAAAATATAAAAAAATAAATTTAACCTGTAGTAGTAGTTGTTATCCTAGTAATAGTAGATATAAAAATTCTATATAGTGCTTTTAAAGCAATACTATATAGTATCTTAAAGCAATACTTTAAATTCTAAACCAATATACTTGAAAAAATTAAATCTGAATTTATTTATTTTATTTAAATTAATTTATAAGCCACCTAAGAACCAGTGAAATAATATAGTAAATTATAGAGAAAATTATTATTGTTTTTTACTTTTTTCAGAATCTAGAGTTTTTTAAAGGACAAACTGATTTTTTACTAAGTAAACAGATTAAATAAAAATTGTAGAAGAGAAAATTCTAGTTATAATGGCAGTTAAATCATTAAAATTAGCTTAGTGAATTACGAGATATGAGCATTTATGTCTTTGCGACTATATAGTATAAACAAAAAAGTAAATATATAATCATGAAGACAAAAATGATCATATCTTGCAATCACACTAGGCCAATTTTAATGATTTAACTGCTATTATGACCAGTATTTTCTTCTTTACAATTTTTATTTAATACAAAAAAATAATTGCTTAGGGGCATTCATAAATAATGTTATAAAAGAGGAATCGAACGAAGATAATATTTTTTCTAATATGTAGAGAAAGTCAAAAAAATATAATGTAATTTTTTTAAAAAAAATTGGCTAAAAACTGATCCAGTGGTCCAAATTTAATATTTTTGGTACCAATTGATTTGTCTCAATGAAAGGAGTCAAATGGTACCAATTTTATTTTATTTGGATTACTGGATCAAAAGTTATTGGCCAAATACTATTGGTTATATCTTTTCTTATAAAATTACTATATAACCAGATATATAACCAATAGTTTTTTGTGAATATCTTTCAATCCAGTAATCCAAATATCATGATTTTGGTATCATTTACTGAGACGAATTGAATGGTATCTAAACCATCCAAATCAGATTACTGTATCACAATATATTTAAGTGTTTGTAAAATTTTATATATAAATATATGGATTATGAAAAATTTTTTTATAGTAAAGAGGGGGTCAAGCTCTACTATGAAAGGGTACATAATGTTATTTATAGATGTTCCTTTTATAGCATTATCATATGGTGGGCATTAATAAAAAAGGTACAAAAAGGGTGTGGCGACCTAGAGAAGTAGCCAGATTGTCACCCTCCAAGCAGCAGGTTGAAAGTTCAAATCCCACTATTGACAATAACGAAAATTAGGCCTATGTTGCGGTAACTGTGGCTCAATATCGGTTGGGTGAGAAACCTGTAACCTTGGTTTCACCATCTCGAATGGGAGCTCTCTGTGGGCGCAATGGTGTTGCTGCACTGAAAAATCCAAAAAACCGGAAAAACAGAAACCTGTTTGGGAAGTCCTGAATAAGGAGGTAGATTGACGATCTTTGATGGTGCTACCATAAAGAAGGTCGGTACCAGAATCGGAACGAACCTTATAAAGGCAAAGGAGGTACCTAGCGGTTCGGAGTTGCAAGTGTCGGTATAATGCAGATGCGTTGGTTACTAAAAATCCGGGGGCGACGATGGAATGGAACATGGTTGTCCGATCGGTACGGGATTGCATGCGGGGTAAATTAGCCCTAAAGCCGTTTGAAAATACGATAGGTGGTTACTATATAAATCAGAAAGTTTTGAATAGGCAATACCCGTAGTGGGTTGCAGGTATGACAGCTAGTGTAGAACCTGTGGGCGGACTACTTAAATTAGGCACCAAAAGTGCACGTGTGGCTAGTTGTACTCTCGTTTATGTAGCAAAAAACTATTCATAATAAAAACCCAATAGGCATAGTATTGCCACCGTCTAAAGTTAAAAAAAAATAAAATAAAATAAAAAAGGGACAAATCATTTTTAGTAACTTTTTTTAAAATTTTATACTATGTATTATTTTTCTGGTAGGAAAATAATAAGCATTACTTGGCAAAAAAAAAAAACTCTTCCCATCGATCACTTGTCCAGAATTTTAAGCAAAAGAAAAACGAAAATTTTTTTAGTAAAAGACGAAGCAGCTATAATACTAGTTTTTATAAAGGTCAACTCTTTTCTGTCTTCCTTGGGACTCCTTTATATATTCGGCAAGCAAGCCAGAAGCGTCAGTTGTGCAAGATAACTGGCAGTGGGTGCCCTTGGTACAAGAAATTCTGGTGGAAGTCTTCTTTCGTCGACGAAGGTTTTTATAGTTTGGCTAGGCGATGAACTAAAAAAATGAGTTTTTCAACACACTCTCTAAAGGTTTTGGCTACAAGAACATATTCAACCGTAACCCACTATCATATTCTTACTTGAAGTCTTTTTTCTGGAATTTTGGACAAAAAGTGGGAAATCTGGTGAACCTCCTCCAAAAGATCAGCATTGTTGTTCCTATCCTAATCGGGAAGAAAGCATGCAGGTGGATAAACAGAAATGGACGCGTAATGAGACGTGACACAATGGAGTAGGCAGATCTGCGGAAAATAAATTCTAGAATGTTCTTTTAGTTTTCTTTTATATACATATAGTACTTTGGCGAGGCATTTCTTGCGCAGTACTATAATATTTTTATCGCCAGGCATAGGCGTAAATAGTGCTATCATAGTCGTTTACTTCTTGCCTTCCTCTTCTATCTTTTCATTTTTACTTTGTACTTTCTTGGTCTTCATTTAGGTTTTTTAGCGTTTCCCCTTTTTTCTATTTCCTTTTATTTTCAGGACCCCGGACATCTTTCATATAGGTCATAACTGGATTTTGGCCAATTTTGACCTAATTTGCTAAAAACGTCAAAATCTATTTACTTAAATAACTTCCGATCCAGTAATCAGAATTGAATGAACTTTTTTTTGCTAGATGCGCCTCACTGAGAGCTTCATTTTAAAAAAAAAGTTCATTCAAATTGGACCACTGGATGCCAAGATAATTGCCAAAAACTGTTTTTTTGCTTCTCAAATTTCGGGGGGGTTTTGCTGAATTGCGTAATGTATGACCTCTGTACTATATGTCCGGGGTCCTTTATTTTCTTTATTTGTCTCTTTTATTCTAGTAGAATCCTGCAACTCGAGAAGTTAGGAGAAGAGGGTTAAAAAGTAGGCGGTTATGATAGGCGGCAAACTCTAATCGATGATTCAGACACTCTAAGTCTACTTAGATAAGGGGTTACGATAAAAAAAAGTTTGTTATAGCAGGTCACATTTAAGGATCCTTGATGACACCTGGGTGGGTCGCACTTTAAGATAATAGTCACCATAGAGTAAACATAACACATGCTGTACTGGTATTACAAAATGTGTATAAATAAAGTTGCGGCATGACTGCTGAATTCTAAAAAAAAAAAAAATAAGCATTACTTGGAAACATTTTTTCACTATCATGATATCATGCTATTATTTCCTAACTGAGGATTTACATACGTACGTGCATATGTATTTACTATTATATATGTGCATACATACCAGTATTTTCTTCCTACACTAACTTATTCCTGTACTAAAATTAAAAAATTAAATAAATAAATTAATAAAGTAAAATAAAAATGATAAATAAATTAAAAAAATAAATAAGTTAAATAAAAAATTAATTAAAATAATGTAAGGTTAAAGGGGTAATTTGGCAAATACAGGTAATTTGGTGAATTTTAATATCTTCTTATCTAATGATCAGAATTGAATAATTTTTATACCTTTCGATTCGTTTCGGTAAGACGAATCGAATAGTACCAAGCTCGCCTGGTTCTGATCACTGGGTCACAAGATATTTTCGATTCTTAGTTACGTTTACACTTCGTCAAAATACTAGTAATGTTAAATTGCTCAAGCAGTTTGGTTTATGCTTGAAGCATACCTGCTTGGATACCGAAGCTAGTGATTCTGGCCGATATGACAAAGTCGGCTAAGCCAAAAAATTTTCAGCTTAGCCGGTCGATTTTTTCAAAATCGGCTAATCGATTTTTATTTTCCCAAAAATAAAAAATATAATTTATGCGTATTACACACAAAAGACATTTTTTATAGTGATCATCATGCACTATAATCGAGAAAAAAACCTGTTAAAGCGATGCTTGGTTAAACAATTCTCATACAATAGTACTATAAAATGCACATCATAATATTTAAATGCGTTTAAATGCCATGATACTATGTTGTAGAAAATAATGAGTTAACCTGGGTCGCATGGCCGAAGGTCATGTGACACAGGTTAACCACGCAAATTAGTTATTTATACAATCCCTATATTATTGTACGGGAACAACTCGTGCGTCACCTTCACCTCAATAAAAACAATAAAATAATTAAATCAGGATACTTTCATACTTTTATCAATATTAAAGTGTTCCGATTTAGTTTTATTTTTTAAACATGTGCCAATAAATGAGTGAAAAAGTACAGGTTGTTACATAAGACCCATACAATAAGTAATGTTTATGAACATTTGATCGAATTCGCAAATCAAAATAACACTCAGGCCATTCATTATTGTAATATAAATTCCCTTATTCATGTTTTTATTATTGCAATTGTCATATGTGCGAACTTTTTTTCTACAAAAAAATATTTTATTGTACGCACATATTTATATGACATTTTCATTCACCACACGTGCAAACGCAACATTAATTAATAAAGCTCTATGAGTTATATAGTCAGTATTCACATGCTAATAGTCTAATTAGAAAATCAGCTAAGCCAGCTAAGCTGATCAAAATTTATTGGCTTAGCCTAGCCGATAAATTTTGATCAGCAGAATCACTAACCGAAGCAAACTGAACTGGTTTTTATAAACCAGTTTATATAAGCATACATATAAGCAAATTTATACAAGCATGCTTATACAAATATGCTTTATATAAGCAAATTTGTATAATAAAAATATTAAATTGCTCAAGCAATTTAGTTTATACTTTGAAGCATTTTAAACTGGTTTTATCAAAATAGTTTAAAATACCAATAAACTAAATTTTAATAGTACTACAGTATAAACCAATATATAAAAAACAATATATAATATATTATTAATCCAAAATTAAAATTTTAAAAAAATTTTAAATCATATTATTATGAGCAACTCTTTCTGACGATCCCTCGTACCAAATTTTCCACTAAACCCGATCTATGAAAACTTTGAAGTTAATATATCTGTAGGACCCCGGACATGTAGTACAGAGGTCATACGCTACGCATTTCAGCAAAAACCCCGAAATTTGAAAAGCAAAAAAATCAGTTTTTGGCAATTATCTTGGCAACCAGTGGTCCAATTTGAATGAACTTTTTTTTAAAATGAAGCACTCAGTAAGGCGCATCTA
Organism: Gigaspora rosea; assembly: GCA_003550325.1. Classification (NCBI taxonomy): domain Eukaryota; kingdom Fungi; phylum Glomeromycota; class Glomeromycetes; order Diversisporales; family Gigasporaceae; genus Gigaspora; species Gigaspora rosea. The sequence continues at coordinate 131,936 of QKWP01000904.1, read as the reverse complement.
ACAAAAAAAAGTTCATTCAATTTTGATTACTGGATCAAAAGTTATTTAAATAAATAGATTTTGTCGTTTTTAGTAAATTAGAACAAAATTGGCCAAAATCCAGTTATGACCTATATGAGAGATGTCCGGGGTCCTATATCTGTACACAACAATAGCTTTATCTAGAAGTGGCTTGGATAAAGGGTTTCAGATCGGATGTGAGATAACTGAAATAGAGTTGAAAAAGATTTCTCCTTTTGGGTTTGGCTCTCCGGATGGAAGACTTTGTTACTATAGAATACGTAGTAGGGCAACAACCCTGAAGTTTTTTGTCAAAATCTACAGAAGCTTAAGCAGAAGTGGACTTTTGGTCAGATTTATTATTCTTCAAAGCATAACTCTTACACTCTTTACAACTTTGGTACTCACGATATTTCTCTTTGGGCTTTTCGAAATTTCACCAAAAAGTAGAAAATCCAGCTTACCCCTCCAAAAGATCGGCAATATTTACTTCGTCCAAATTGGGGGAACCGTTAAAGCCAGGTACCATCACGTGATTCGACGGTCATCGGCCTGACCATCCGGAAGCCGGAGATATTATATAAGAAGACGACGGCCAATTAAATTCAAGAAATTTCTTGATATAAAAATAGATTACGTTTAACAAGATTATGTTTGATAATCAACAATAATCAACAAGCGAAACTTTCGCTAGACAAATGTGTTTGTGACGGGAATGTACAACTTCCTACAAACCTTCATAAAAAAAAAATACTACGAGAAAACTAAGCACCCTCGCGAAATAAAACTTTAAAAAAAAAAAAATATATAGATTTCGCGCTTCAACAACAAACGAAAAAAAAAAACAAAGAATTAAAATTTGCGCTTCAAAAAAAAAAAATTGAGTACCTCCGATAAAGAAAACTCCTCTTAGGTTCGACATATATTTTCTAACACAAATGAGAACCTTGTGCAAGACCTTTCGCTACAAACATCCGGTCTTCTACAACTATTTACTGAACAAACCGCAGTGACGAATCCCATCTCAACAACAAGTTTAACACCCAACCAACGGCGCACATTGCTTTTTAACGTTCAGCAACCATTCGAAGTGCCAATGGAAGAATTTGATGCCGAATGGTGGCCTTTAGTAACGAACGTTTGGATGAAATTTAACTACAGAAATCATGTCAATGGAAATTCTTGGAAAACCTTCGTATGCCGTTTTAACAAGCCCTTCAAATCAAGCACACGCAAAGAAGATGTTCCAAGTGAGAAACGACGAAAAACAAAGGTTCGAGATGCGAACTTATGTTCCGCAAAAATAAAAGTAACGTGGCTGGTTACCGAAAAGAAAGTGCATGTTGAACGTATTCCAAGTTCTCCCGACCACACTCATGATCTAGAAGAAAGTGAAAGATTAAAGCGGTCCCAAGCGGTCCGGGCTTTGGTAGAAAAAGAGGCAGTTAAAAATTATCCCGCTCCCGCAATAGTTAATGCGGTTAAAGAGTATGCCACTGAAAAGCTGGATCTTAGTACGAGCGTAAAAGAGCTAAAATGGAGGGAGGTTGCCAACATAAAGTATAAAGTTCGTGGACCTCAAAATTCTCATTTTGTCGGTGCCTCTAACCTAACACAAGATATTCGTGATGCAGTTTCTTTTTTAGAAAAAGAAGGGTATCTTGTTGAATCGTTCCGAATTCAGCATCAATCTACTCGTGGCTTTGTTTTCGCGCATCCAAAACAACTCGAAAAACTTCAACGGCATGGATGGCTTACTCTGATCGACTCTATACACAAGACCAATAAATACGACTGGCGTCTGTTTACGCTATATATTCGGGATGGATACGGTTGTTGGGATGTCAGTGGACATTTTTTCGTTAGTAATGAAGACAGTGATATGGTCGCGGAAGCGTTGGTGATAATGCGGCGGTTTTGTAGCTCCTGGAAACCTCGATATTTTTTATCAGACCAAAGCAGCGTAGAAGCCAGAAGTATTATAACGGCTTTCCCAGGTCTCCAAAAAGGCGAGCAGGAATGTGAGGTAGTTCTTTGCACCGTACATGTTATGCGGACTTGGATGAATAAAATCTACGAATCGGAAACTAGGAGCAAGATGATCCAAGCCATGCACAAGCGAACAAAGATCGGTTGTGAGATGCTTGTCCAAAAATCAATTAATGAAAGTGCCCTTCCCGCTATTAAAAGATACATTTCAAGGTACTATTTGAAAAATACACACCAGTGGGCGTTGTGGGCCCGCCAGCATTCTCCGTTACTTTTGCAAGTAACATCGACGAACGCTTTGGAATCATACCATAGCGAGTTAAAGAGAACGACTTCCTCTTATTACGGTTTAATCGGTGCATGTAATAACATCGTTGCACTTGATTTAAAAAGGCGTTCGGATTCGGATTTTGTTGCTTTCGAATTTCGTGTTAAAAAAATTTCTGCCCCCGGTATCGACGATGATATAATTCAGGAGATTCACAAATTCCCCTTTCCGATTCAAAAATTAATAGTTGGTGAAGTTTTTGCTGTTGAGAGTAGAATAGAAAAAGGGAAAGCATTGCCCGGGTTAATGATACTTGAATGTCACTGCCTTTTTTTTCGAAAATATATGCTTCCTTGCAAGCATATCTTCCACGAGCAAACGTATGGTCCCAGGAAATTGCTAACGGCTAATGCTTGGAGAAATTTTCAACGAATGTTTGATGAAAATGGTTTCGAAGTTTTTGAGCATCGCGAGTTAGTAAGTTTAGAACCATTTGAAAAGGACGAAACTGATAGAGCAGCAACGAATAGAAAACTTACCGTTAATGAGCTAATGGAAAGGACCCGTGATCAGTATTGGAGTATAGAGGAAAATGGCGATGAAAGCGAGAAGGCTGAATTTATTCAAAAATTAAAATTTTGTTTAAATTCCGTTTTTCAGAAATAGAAAAAAGAGAATTTTATAGTTAGCAAAAACTTTTAATAAAAAAAAATAAATAAAATTTTACTTAGACCTACCGAAAAATTTGTCATATTTACATAATAAATATTTTCCGCTAAATAAATTTTATTCCCGACACTCAATAAAAAAAAAAGAAATCGATGAAATCATCGATTTCTTTTTTTTTTTTTTTGACCAGCAAATTTCACATTTTCGCAAACTGAGTTTAAAGAAATTGCAATTGATCAGATTTGCTTACGATTGAATCAACCAAACAGGCCGTCTCTCCGTTAGAATCACCTGACGTGATTTTCAGGTGATTGCTTTATCACGTGATAAAATTGGCTCCGGAGGCCGACTGGCAGGACGCCGATGATCGCCAAATCACGTGATTGTACCTGGCTTTAACGGATCCCCAAATTGGGAAGGCGCCTACCTAACCGGAATCAAGTCACGAGTGAGTTTCGACCTTATGAAATAAACAATGAATGACACGTGAAGCATTTGGAGAAAACACGACACAAAATTTCTTTTTAGAAGGTTCTTATAGGCGCAAGGTTTTCTACGGGTTTTTTATGATTTTACCCATTTATATATAATGCTTAGATGGATGTAGAGTAAAGACTTATTCATTTAGTGTATTATATAATTTTTACAATCTAGTACAGGTTTAATAGTATACTTTTTTTCAGTTCTGTCATCGCTTCTTTTGTTTTTTCTATCTTTGTTTTCTTGTTTTTTTCTTTTTGTTATTTTGGTTATTCGTTTAGTTTGTTTTAGTTGTTTCCCCTCCTTTTTACATACCCCTTTTTTTCTTTCTTTTATTTCTTTTTTCTGCGGATTTAAATATCCTACTTGGTAGCTTAGGTAGGAAAAATTTAAAAGTTAGTCTTTGACAGGGCTGACGAATAGTCCCTAACTCTATAGAAGTTAGTGCGACAGGTCGCATCTGGGCACGGTTGACACAGTCGGATGATGTTGAACTTGCAATCTAAGGGTTTAATACATAGATAGGCTTCGGTTTTATATGTAAACTTACTAATGTAGTACCAGCGAGACTGTCAAAGAATAAAAAAAAAAATAAAAAATTTTAAATAATTATACTTTCAAAGAATTAAAATCTTATATGCATATTTATTGTTTTGACTATAACAATCCTAAGTTTTATTTGAATTAGAATAAAACTCTAAGTTAGTATAAGGTTAGGTATTAGTAGTATTATATATTTACAGAATTGGGATTTTTTAAAAGTATAATTATTTGGAAGTTATTAAAGCATATAAAAAATTATTTATAAAAATTTTTAAAATTTGATCTAGTTAGATTATAAGAACCAATTAATTAAATTTGCAAGCTATTGCAACAAAAATTTAATTATTAAATTATTAAAAAAAAAGCTAGTAAAAATGGATTATTAGAATTTATTTAGCTTTGAACAAATTTAAATTAAACTGACTTAAAGCATATTTGCTTTTGAGCAAATTTAAAGCATAATTGCTTTAAGCAAGTCTAAAGCATTAAAAGCATATTTGCTTTTAAACAGTGCTTGAAAAATTTAAGAGCAAACTATAAAAGTTTGTGCTTTGAACCTGCTTGAGCAGAGTTTATATAAACATTTTAACATCTCTACAAAATACCCCTCAAGAATCATTTTCGTGCAACATATAATCGATGATATTTTGTAATTCAGTGATCAGAATCGGATTAGCTTTATATTATTCGATTTATCTCATCGAGACGAATCAAATAGTATAAAAATTATTCAATTCTTACTACTGGATAACACAAGATATCATAAATTCGCCAAATTACCCCTACCTCTCTAAAATTAAGCTTTTTTATAATCCATTTAATGTCATGTTAAGACAAGATGTTATATAACTAATTTTTTTATAAAATAATTCTAAATCATATCTAAAGTTTAATAAAAAAATAAATTTTTTTTAATATTAAAATAAAAATATTTTTATATTAGGTATACAAAGTTAATTAATTGGTTCTTGTAACCCAGCCGGGTCAAAATTTGAAAATTTTTATAAAAATTTTTTATATGTTTTAATAACTGGGTGAGTTTTAAAAAAAAAATTCAAAAAAATTTTACAAATTGTTATATATAAAATTTAAAAAAAAAAAGCCAGCCGGCCGGGTCTATTTAAAAAGTTTCATGTTACGAGAACTATTAAATTAAACTTGTGTGGTCTTAGTTATATTAACTTCGCCAAATTACCCCTTTTTACCTTATGCCAATTCACATTTAAAAAAAAATAAAAAAATAAAAAAAATAAATAAATAAATATTAAATTAATATTTAATTAAATTATAATAAATTAAAAAATAAAAAAAAGAAACGCTAAAAGAAATTTGAAAAAATAAAAATTTTAAAAAAAATTAATAAAAAAATTTAAAAAAAAAGAAATAAAAATAATAAAACAAAAGTCGAAATAAATAATAAAAAAGTCTAAAAAAAATAAAATTTAAAAAAAAACATATTTAAAAATAAAAAAAAATATTTAAAAATAAAATAAAATAAAAAAAATTTAAAAAAATAAAAAAAAATAAAAAAAAGTTTAAATAAAAAAAACGTTAAGAAGAAATTAAAACAAACCATTTAAAAAGAATAAAAAAAAATAAATACAAAAAATTATAGAAAAAAATAAATAATAATAAAAAATTTAAAAAAATCAAAAAAAAATATAAATAAAAAAATTAAAAAAAAACGAAAAAAATAAATAAGAAATAAAAAAAATATAAAAAATAAAGATTAAAAAAAAAATTGAAAAAAATAATAAGGCCATACAAAATAAATTTCTTGCCGGCCGGGTCCAAAAATTGAAAACTATAAATTTTTTTTTTTTAATTAGACAATAGAAATGAGGTCAACAGGTCTAGACCCCTGGTGGGGTTGTACAATGATAGTGCCAAATCAACCTATCGATTTGCATATGATAATTTGGAAGAATCCGGTTTAATGTGTCAAAGATGAGTTTTTATTCATTTCTTGGGGTGGGACTGGGTCGCAGATGAAATGTTTTATGTAACAATTCTGTTAGGCATAGAATATGCAACAATTTATTAATTGGATATATAAAAAAAATTTTTTTAAAAAAAAAAAAAATACGGGTGGCCGGGTCAAAAATTTTATTTTATGTTATGTAAACCAATAAATTTATTTTGTATAGCCTAACAAAAACAATTTTAAAAATAAAAAAGTTGAAAAAATATAAATAAAAAAAATTAAAAAAAAAGAAAAATAAAAAATAATAAATATAAAAAAAGTGTTAAAAAAAAGATTAAAAAATCATTGATTTTTTTATTAATTTTTTTTTACTTATTGATTTTTTGAATTTTTTTTATTGTTTTTTTTTGATTTTATATTGTTTTTTTCAATAAAAAATATAAAAAAAAATTAAAAAATCATAGAAAAAATAAACAAAATCATAAAAAAAAATAAAAAAAATAAAAAAAAATAAAATATAAAAATAAATAAATAAAATTTTAAAAAAAACAGTTAAAAAAAATACTAAAAAAATACTTAGTATACGTATGCAAATGCTAGCATGTGCTTTATTAAACAAGTGCCAAATATAGTATAGACTATACATGTTGGCAAAATCCCGACTTACTATAGTTTGGGATTTGTCCGTCATCCCAAATCCCAAATCCCAAATTCTAGTATTACTAATATCTCAAAAACTTTATTAATAATCTTTATTTAAACAAATCATATATATTCTTATAGTTATAAATAATATATTTACAAAATATTAAGATTATTTATTTGATTTAATCTTTTATAAATAGCAATTGTTTTTTTATTATTTGGAATTTGTCCAGGTTTTGCCAGCATGTATAGTATAGACACTATTTTAATAATACACATGCTGGCTCTTAGTATATACGTATATGCAAAATCTGTTTGTGCAAGTTTAAATGCGTGAGATTTTTTTAAAAAAATAATACTTGATAATAAGCAACCTCTACTATTGGGCATAAATCTTTGAAAATCTGTATAACCCGAAAATAAGCTACACTCAATTTTTTGGGCTTAAAATCGCCAAAAAAAAGGTTGCATATTTTCAGGAATATATAGTAAAATTCAGAATTCTGACAGGTTATAATTCCAACAAAAAAATTCTGTTAGTAAAAATCTAAACAATTCCAACAACAAAAAATTATTAAATTTATTTAAGTAGATTTTTTTTTTTTTTTTTTTTTTTTTTTTTTTTTT